>WBMZ01010233.1:3758-162277 GCA_013400975.1 Atrichornis clamosus
GAGGAAGGGAGGAGGGGGACGGGGGTGGGAACCCTGTCCAGCAGCACCAGCGGCGGCAGAGTGCTCCTGTGCACTGTGCTGCTCCGCATGGATCGGGGCGCCGGGTTGCCGCCGTGCTGAGCCCCGGGCGGAGCTGCTGAGAGCTCCCGGGGTTCCTCCTTCCTCCCCGGCACCCACGGTCTTCCTCCTCCTCCTCTCTCCTCCGCCCCCCGCCTCCTGCTGCCCGACTACCGCTCCGCGGCTTCCCTAGCCGCGGGCACCCGGCGGCGCTTCCCGGCGGCCGGGGCCGCTCGGTGCTCCCGCTGCAGCTGGGCAAGGGCTGGTGTGGAGCAGAGGGAGGGAAGAGGAGGAAGAAGGGGAAGAGGCAGCAGCCGCCGAGCGCCCCTTGCTCCAGCTAAATCTGTGCTGCCGTGTCCAGGTGCTGGTGTCGCGGACGGACACGGAGTTCCCAGCCCGGCCCGCAGCCGCCTTGTCATGCTACCCAAAGTGGAAACGGAGGCCCTGGGACTCGCCCGGTCGAATGGGGAACAGGGGCAGATGCCGGAAAACATGCAAGGTAAGGGGGGAGACGCACGGCGCTCCCCCTTCGCTCACGCTCGGGCTTCCCTCGGCAAAGCGCCCCTTCGTCCTGCCAAAAAAGTTTGTGGCTGTTGCTTGCGAGCTCCCCCGTCACCGCCCGCTCTGCGCCCCGCGCCCCGCTGAGCCTCTGCCTTCTCAGGTCAGCTTTCAGGGTGGCTCGAGCGGGCACCGGGGGCCGGGATACCAGGGCCGAGGCGATTGCAAGGACCCGCTCTGAAGGTGCAGCCACGGCCGGGGAACCGTCAAGCATCTGGCCGGCGGGAGCTTTCCCTGGGGGGCAGACGTCCCGTCGGACACTGCCCGGCCCTGAAGCAGATCCGAAGGATCTCGGTCTAATCCCCGTTCCGCGCAAAACTGCCTCAAAGTTTATGGCCGGGGAGTTACGCGGGGAAGTTCTGGCGAGCATCCCGTGTGCCATACACCGTCCCGAAATGGGACCCGAGATCTCCGTCCCACGGGTGCGGCTCCCGCAGGTACCGTGCAGGTGGCAGCGGCGGTGTCGGGAAAGTTCGCAGCAGTGAGTCCCGACGCCGTGGCGGATTTGCGCCCTTACGAGGTACCCAGGAAGGCAGAGGGATGCCCGAGCTGGGATGGCGCTGGAAATGTCTCTGTGGGGTGGCGGAAGCGGGCTGTTCCCGGCGCCTTGCTCCGGGCCGAAGCGCTGCGCGAAGGGAGGCGGCGCAGACCCCGCCGAGGGTCGGCTCACTGCCGTGAGCCAGCACTACCTGTGTGCGAGCACTGTCCACCCCGCCCCGCCCCGCGGGGCTCTCTCGGGGCAGAAACCCTAGCCCTGGCTGCTGGTTAGAAATTAGCCCCTCTCCTCCACGGAGCCTGCTGGGAAGTAGGGTCGTGGTTGGGCCGGGGGCCTCGGAGGTGCTGGCGGCGACCCGACCGCCCCTTTCCTCTCCAGCGGAGGAGGCTCCGTGCCGAGGGCACAGCGCTCGGAAACCCCCTGCTTTCCCAATCGGTTTTTCCTACGAGGAGGGGAACTTCGTCCCAGCGCCGGACCCTGGAGCCGCGACCGCAGGAGCAGAGGGAAGGGAGGGCCGGGCCCTCCTCCTCCTCCTCCTCCTCCGCCTGTGGCCGCCCCACGTCCTCCCCACGCCGCTGACAGGCGGCGATCCCCGGCCGTGCCGAGGTCGCTCAGGAAACGTTTTCCCGGCAATGTCATGGCGGGATAATGCCCCCGCGCTCCCCGGTAGCTCCCTCGAGCGCTGGAGTGCAGTCCCTTGCCTTGGCAAGCCAGGCACCCAGTCCGGGGGTTTCGGGCGGAGTCTGACCGTCCCGGTGCCCCCGAACTGTGACAGCCGCGTACTTAAAGACAAAGAGGCGACATCCTAAGCAGTGCGGCGGCGATGCCCAGCGCCTCTCGCCTTGTTCAGGAGTCCTCCGCTGCCACGGTGTTTGCCGAGCAGGTCGGAGGTGTAGCAGCGGGGAAGGGAAAGGAAACCGGCCCCGCGTTGGTCGGCAGGATTTCTTCTTGGGAATAAGCGGAGCGGCTGACTGGGTTCCTTGTGGTGGTAGCCCGACGCAAGTGACCGCGCTCCGTGCTTTCATTCAGCATATTTTATCTCCCCGTCCCCTCCTGACGGCCGGCTCCTCCCCGCCTTTTCCCCGAAACTTCAGGCGGCCCCGGCGCGCAGGTTTCACGCCACTCCCGGTAGCGTGGGACTCCGGGTCTGCCGGCCGGACAGCCCCTGCCCGCATCCCGGCTCGCTGTCTCTCTGCCGACACACCGGCAGCTAAAAAGCGTCCACTCCGTCGCCGCGGCCCCGCTGGCTGCCACAGCCGGGGGTGCCCGCACGCAGCGCTCGCCTCAGCGGCGCGGGCAGAGTCGGAGGGCGAGCTGGCTCGGAGGGGTGGCGGTCACCCCCAGACGACGGGTTTGGGAGGCGCGGAGGACGTCGGTTTAAGCTGGCTTTGCAAGTAACTAAGTTGGATTTCACGCGGTGCAAAAGTGCTGGGTCTGTGAGATACAGGTTTAGTCTAGGTAAATGTTTTCAGACTGACGTTGAAAGAAAACTTTAACGGAAGCGAATTACTTTCAATATAAAAGTGAGAACCTTTTCGTTCTGCTTTTTTAAAGCTTGCCCCGATCGTTTTCGGATTTAAATGAATTCTTTCAGTTTGTGATTCCATAAAGTAAGTACTAGATTTAAAGCACTCTATAAGTATAAATATTTGGAACGTAAAACTTAGAAGCTGATGGTTTTTATCACACTTGCTAAGTACCATGCAGATTTGCTGCTGATGGAAAGTTGCATGTCTCCACGCAATTTGTTTTTAGAAATAAAACTTTTTTTCCCTTATTTTTGGAGGCGTGCTTGTTTAAGTGAGCTTCCTCTCTAGATGAGAAAAGTAATACTTGAGTTGGTAATGTAAATTCTCATTGAATGTGCTATTTCTCCTTTCCCCCAGTGTCTCAGTTTAAAATGGTGAATTACTCTTATGATGAAGACCTTGAAGAGCTCTGTCCGGTCTGTGGAGACAAAGTGTCTGGGTACCATTATGGACTTCTCACCTGTGAAAGCTGCAAGGTTCTGTACTAATTACTCCATACAAACACAAGTACAGCAAAAATGTTTCAAATACAAGCAGAAAAAAAAAGATAATTAAAGAAAACAGATGTGTAATAATTTGGGCTATTTCTGATATGTTTCTTAATACATTCACATAAAATAATTAACCACCAAAAAGCTTTAGAAGGTGTCTCTTTGAGAGAGACATTTGCACACATGGAAACAACTTGGGCTGGTTTGCGTTGTAGTTTTGTTGTTGCTTTCAAGTATTTTGCTGTTGTGATGTAGTTCTAGAACAACTTTCAACTTTAGGACTAACTGTCCTAAATATTAGTTTTAGTTGATTTATATATATTCAGAGTATTTCTTTTCCTGGAGAACAAAGTAGGAAGATTATCCTCAATACAGATCAGCTTTGCAAAATCTAATACAGCTTTCTTAAGATTTTTATTTTCGTCCTTCAATATTGCAATGAAAATTTCTGTGACTATAATGACCATGCACTTTTTTCATGCAAACTGTAACTGTCAGAGCTCACTTGACACACTAAATCAAGTAACCAATTATCATATAGAAAGATAAATGTATCTGCATTGGTCTATTTTACCATAAGGTTTAAATAATTATGAATTTATGACATATCAGATTTTTCATGTAAAATCTTTAAAGGTTTTTTACAGTTATTTAAGTAGTATTTAAATAGTGCACTGCAAACTCCTTTGCCAGAACAATGCAATTTAAAATATTTAGTTGCATGGAAAAATTAACTTAGCCCACTACATTTTCACTAAAAAAATAATCAATGAGAAGTCAACGACAAGCACTTACTGTGCCTCCAGCATGCCCCACTGGGATGTACAGTAGCCAGAGTTACTCTGTATTTCTGCTATCTTTGCAACAGTGTTCCTACTTAATGTAAAACTACTTTAAAAAGAAGACTTTAATAATTCCACAATGATTAAAGAATACCAAAGGAACTGATCAGTGTCACTATTTCTGCCACCCATGTTAGAGGCACAGAAGGGTAGAGCCTCCTTAGCCTTACCAAGCTTGACATAAGCCTACAAAACATAGCACTAACACAAGAAAACCTCCTCTGGAGTCTGGTGGTTTTCTCCTGGGTTCAGCTCACTAATTTAAAATAAACTATGTAACTTCATCAGTGCTTGAGTGACGTCTGAAAATTATATTACAATGATTTCCATAAAATGCTGAAACACACTGTTCAAGCAAAACAGGCTAATTTTTGTATCTGTCATACAGGGATTCTTTAAGCGAACAGTCCAGAATAACAAAAGGTACACATGTATAGAAAATCAGAATTGCCAGATTGACAAAACACAGCGAAAACGATGTCCTTACTGTCGATTTCAAAAATGTCTAAGTGTTGGAATGAAATTGGAAGGTAAGAACTATATTCTTGCTGATATCTTCAACTATACTATAACATTATAGTATTAGATGTTATTGCATTCTATTTTATTTTTTAAAGTTACATATTTATGGTTTTGAAATTATAATAAAAGGTTACTTTGCATGCTCAGTGAAATTGTTGCTTTATAAAAAAAATCCTAGTAAGCAACTGGTAGATCACTAGGAACCAGAAAACCATAATCCATTTTTTCATATATGTATATAGCTTGATATTTCAGGCTTTTAGAGCTTGTGAATTCATAGATCTAGACAGAATAGTTCCACAGCTTTTAAAAAATACTTAATTTAGATTAAACATAAAATATGTAACAAGTGTCCAGATTAGAAAAAAAATTATGCATTTGCTATGGAGAGTGATCTGATTTTATTTGTATTTTATCTAGGGTTGGGTTGGGGTTTTTTTACATATATTCTCCTGATAATAAGGCAGAACACAAAGAAAGAGATAAAATAAGGGTTTTTCTCACACTGACTTGCCTTTGAGATTAAGGAACCAAATAATCTCTAAAGTTGTGTCCTATATTTTTGTGATGATACACCTGCAAGGCTATTGCAATTGAAAGAGAATAAGACATTTTGAAGTACACTTTTTTACTTCATTTCCCTTTCTCATCTACAGAGAACACTGAAAAGTGTACAATACCCTTTGAGATAACTGAATGCAAAAATATCATCGACTTGAATTTGTGAATCATACATAGTTCCTTCTAACTTTGATATATAAAATATTAAAGTTCAGATTTCACAGCAGATGACATTTTTCCTTGACCAAGGACAAGCTCCTAAATTTCTTTTTGTTACAATTGTACTGAAGTGACATTCACCCTAGACACTCAACCAGGAGAAATCAGGCCGAGGAGGAAAACTGTAAACCATGAAGGGAACCGTAAACGATAAGACCCAGTCACTTGACTCTGGCAAAGGAAAGATGTTGATATAACTGAAGATAAGCAGAAAAATCAGCCTCCTGCAGTCTGATTGATTCAATACTGTTCTATTTGCCCACTGACACACTGGACTAAACATCCTGAATCACCGAATATGCTTCCAAATTCAAATAGTACAATAACAGGACATATGGAATCCTTTGACATTAAGAATAAGGATAAAATATATTTATCTACTCCTACTTTTAACTCCTCTCACTTGCTAACAATGACACAAGACCAAATTTTGTCTTCTGTGATTACACAAAGTTCACCTTAAATTTAAATAGTAGTTCTACAAAAGCACTTGTGAATCCAATTTGGCTCACAGTTTTTAATTACACAGCACCTGGGAGGGTACTGTGTATACAGATTTGAAATTAATTACACTTACTAGCGATATAATTTCCTGCATTTTGTTCAAAGTCAACATTCAACTGCAATATTAGAAGCATCATTTTTGCTACAAATTCAAGCAAAGTGCTTGTAATTTTAAAGTTACTCTAGAAAATGTACTTTAGCTTCCTTATCAGCATATCCATACAACCTCCTTTCCCTTGTTTAGAAAATTGGAAGAACACGTGTTTTCATAATTGTAAATACTTGTGGCATTTATACATGTATTTCCCTGATAGTGATATATGTAGCCTTAAAAGTCTAGTTCATAAATTACCACAGACCAAAAAAATCATTAAACGTTAAAGTCCTTACGATAAGGTACAGTATTATGTGTATCTAGCATTCATAATAAATTTTTAATGTCCCACTAATCCCTAAGATAAAAAGCTCAAGAACTTAACCTCCAGCAATCTCAGCAGTCTCAACATGTCACCAGGCTGTCAAAGGTTCCTCTTTCAATCTAATTGCCGTTAGGCAAGGTGGGCTTGGTGAAAGGTCCTCACTACTCCATTACATATGTACCATGGTGACAGACACTGCTGTGACAGAGACCACCAGTATGACTCCCAAGGCAGCTGTTGAGTAGGATTTGTTTTAATTATTTCTAATTCCAGAGATATAATAAGCCAGAACAGCGTCAATAGTTTCTGTTTCACTTCTACCTTCCACGTGGAAGGCAGCAAGCTGACAGCTTTGTCTCTGCACTTTCCAACTGCAGCTAAACATTTCCATAGAGCTGTTCAGCTAACTAGAAATCTCAAAGTTTTACACCAACCTGAACAGAATCATCAAAAGGAAATGTTTCCTTTTTGCCAAGAGAAATGTATTCCCCTTTGTGACTACTGAACATTTCGCAATTTACATTTCAGATGTTTTGCTGCGGTGGAAGGCAGTAATGGAATGATTATAATGAGACAATGTGGTCTGCTGGATACGTCTCAGACAAATTCTGGACTTCAGCCCTTGTTTCTTAATGACATAGTAGCTTGACATAAACCCAAATGTACATTGAGATTTCCACATGATCCCATAGCAGGTGTGAAATTCCTGTAGCCATCCATTGTGTTTGTCCCTGTGTCCTAATCAATGTACAGAGAAGTCCTTCTATGTTAGTAATATATGCATGTGACATTTAAATGACATGAAAAAAGTGACATTTGTTAAGTTAAAATAAATCTTTTTCTTTAGGAATAAAAGTGCAACTCTGAATTTGGAAAAAAAAAAAAGAAGAGTTACATTTTTACATTTCTGCTCTTTCCTAATATATGTTCCATTAAAGCATGTTGATTCCAGGTTTTAATGATGGTTTACTCCCTCCTCTGCCCTGACAGCTGTGCGAGCTGACCGAATGCGTGGCGGTCGAAACAAGTTTGGACCAATGTACAAGAGAGACAGGGCACTGAAGCAGCAGAAGAAAGCTCTTATCCGAGCAAATGGACTTAAACTGGAAGCCATGACTCAGGTGATCCAAGCAATGCCAACTGACCTGACAATATCCTCTGCAATCCAGAACATCCATTCAGCTTCTAAAGGCCTACCTCTGAACCACACTGCCTTGCCTCCTACAGACTACGACAGGAGTCCCTTTGTGACCTCTCCAATTAGTATGACAATGCCGCCCCATGGCAGCTTGCAAGGCTACCAAACCTATGGCCATTTTCCAAGCCGTGCTATCAAGTCCGAGTACCCTGACCCTTACACTAGTTCACCAGAGTCAATAATGGGCTACTCATACATGGATAGTTACCAAACAAGCTCACCAGCAAGTATTCCACATCTGATATTGGAACTCCTGAAATGTGAGCCAGATGAGCCTCAAGTCCAAGCTAAAATCATGGCATATCTTCAGCAAGAGCAAGCCAACAGAAGCAAACATGAGAAGCTCAACACATTTGGGCTTATGTGTAAAATGGCTGACCAAACCCTCTTCTCCATTGTTGAGTGGGCTAGGAGTAGCATCTTTTTCAGAGAACTTAAGGTAGGTAACAATCTTACATTATATTATCATTCAGTCAAGAAAAAAATACTATTTCTTATGATGTTGTACTCAAGCAGGAAAGCATTGTTTATGTTTTCTCCCCTCCAGGCGTCTCATTCTTTATTTATTTGGCTTGAAGTAGGAAGACTATTGCAACGAGAAACTTGTAGCTGACTTCCACCTGAGCCTGTAATTAGCTGTAGCAAAGTGATTCAATATTCAGTTCAGCTTTTCTGTACTTTAGTGTTTATCACAACTATTGTTAACATCCATAGGGCCTCACGTAAGTTCTACTCCTTCCCTGTCAGCGTCGCTCAGTGTCTGGCTTGTGTTCAGAGCTGTAAGCACACTTGCTACACCATTCTACATTCATTTATGTAATTATTTCATTACCCTATTTAACATGTGGGGGAATGCTATTTCTGTCCATCTCTGTTCACACTTTCATATTTGGAATGTTCAGTTTCTCAATGGCATACTATTTTATGCATTCCTATGTGTCTAATTAACCATAAAGGCTGAATACTATGCAGGATATACATGGAACAGAAAGCAAAGTGGAAGAAGATACCTTAAGGACTCCTTTTGGTTCTCATCACTGCTGATACAATGGGGATTCCTTTAGTCTAGGCTGCCACAATGACCTTTAGGCTCTTAATTTTGTTGGACCACCCAGGAAATCCTGATGCACAGCTTTGTGCTGAACAGAAATTCCCCCATTTACATTTCTGAGACTTATTGTTAAAGCAGTTTTTTGGTCTGTTTTGATCAGGTCTGAAATTTTAAGCCAGAAATTTGAGATCAGACAATAGATATTAACTATAGTTTTTAACCACTCTGATGACACAGAAATTAAATCTGAAAAGAATAATCTTCTGTCTCAAAAAACACTACAAGATGATGAACTCAATTCATACCTGAATTTTCCTGTTACATTGCTAGTTACAGTATTTCTGTCCTCTACAGAGATTGATTTTGGCCACAAGTATTTGCTATTGAAATCTGTAAAGTTTTGTGACTGCCCATAGTTTCTGACTACTGTCAAGCTAAGGGAAAATAACTCAGCTTCCAAATACAACAATTGCTGTAGAATTTCGCTGAGAACTGAATGCACATGAATTAAGAACACAAAAGGGAGAAAGATGCAGTCAGACAGTTTGCCACAACAGTATGTCTGTCATAACCATAAGGACACGGGCACATGAAATAAAGCCTGGTTACAAGAAAAGCCAGCTGTATATGTTGCCTATACAACCCCAGCTTCCCTCCATTTTTTTTTGTGAGAATTGAACACTCTGTCTGTATAAAGAAGGGATGATGTTTACTTAGAAAGGAAAATGCATTAAAGAGAGGAAAAGACTGTCACATAGTTGCTGTCTAAGTTGTATACAATTTTATAGTAAGCTATAAGCCATGCTACCCATTTAAAATAATTTAAAAATTGAAATTGCAAACATGTTATATTTCCAATAGATTATGTTGTAAATATCTGGGACCAGATCTTTCTATCCATACACTGGGGAGTACTTTAGTCTAGAGTAGCAGTGTTAAAAATTACTGTCTTGCATATACCTTTCAGTGTAAAAATTTTTAAGTTATGATCTGCCCTAAAATTCTATTTATGATTAAAGTGAGAAAATGGAAAGATACTCAAGCAATATTTATTTTTTATTGTTCCATAGCTTAATCTAGAGGCAGATTTTATAAGTATTCACCATGCTATACGGGGAACAGTTTTAGAGATGGTCTTCACTTCCAGCCTCAGACTGGATTATGTTCTTCTACCAACATATGTTTACAAGTATGGACACAAAAGATGCAGAAATTTGTCTATGAAAATGCTGGCCAACTTCTCCTGGTTCGGGATGTGTATATATGCACTAGCATGTACACACAGACTTCCGGAAATACATATATTCTAAAAGCTCACTACATAGAGCCTTTGGCTAGTGAACCCATTTTCACACGTTTGTAGAAAGCATTAGTTTAATTTTAGTGTTTGTCCTCTTTGCATCTTAGAAGCTGAGAGGTCAGACAGTTTCACACCTTCTGGCATGTCCAGATTATTTTTTTTAACTGGACAAGACCAACAAAATTGCACAGCATTCCAGAACAGTAAGAACTCACTTCGAAATCCATCCACATCAAAAATTTAGGGATCAGATTATAGACAATGCTAAGAACTTTAAGCTTTTCAATTTCAAAAGCATGTTTAGATCAGACACTATATTTTTAATAGCACTGGGTAACCATCTCTCTTTTCAGTTGAGAGGACAGGAAGAGTATTAAACAAAAGATTTCCAAACCTTCCCTGAACGCAGCTCTCTTCTATCCATCCATGAGTTCAGGTCCTTCTGATCAAGGTAGCAAAAGCAGCTACTTCAGACTGCTCCCCAGGACATGAGTACCTGTGGGAAAGGGTAGAAAAAAATTAAAAGCCACCTAAGGATACAACAGAGAGATTTCAGATGCTGAAGGAAGGTGAGGTAATTGTGATAAAGACGCAACTATATTTTCAGAACACCTAGTTTTGTTCCCTATCTACACACAGCTGAGAAGTATCTATTTGCTCAAAAAAGATATTTTGCTATTATTCCTACCTGTCTAAACAATTGAATATTCAGATAAGACAGGTGCATTAGCAGATCTCTGGGACTAAAATATTAAATTACTCAAATAATTAAACAGTAAAAAAGTATAAATGTGGTTTTTATTAAATTCATCTTGACTTTGTTATGATCAGTGATGCCCTGCACAGCTGGCAGTGAGTTACTAGACAGCGTGTTTGCAATTCTTTTCACTTCATTCTAAATTTTATGTTACACTCTTGTGTAATTAATATAAAAGAGCAATCATTTTCCTTTCTACTAAATCTAGAGATTTGTGGGTAGCAGAATTCAGGAGGAGGAGATGATAAAAAATATTGTCCCAATCCATCAGTTGAGGCCATGTTTACCCTAGAGATAACAAAAACCCCACCACTGAGCTACAGCTTTTAAGTTTTCTCTTTTTCTTTCCTTTTGGCTGCAGATTTGGTTTTTTAAAAGAGATCTCAAGTGAAAACAAATCCGTTTTAAAACTTTTTTCCTGAAGCTTTTACCAGCTTTTGTTTATCACAATCTTCTCACCTGTTGCTCTACAAATTTTCATCATGTCTTTTGGAATACATTCTAACATTTGAGGATGTAAAAGGTAAAAATATTGACTGGGTAGAACTACCAACAGCATGCACTGCATTTAAATATGACCTGTGTATGGATTTGAGTGTGTAATTTAAAGCTAATGTTCATACTTGCTGAGGAGCAGATCCTCTTATCTTCATGTAAGGTATCAGAAACTAATGGAAAAATTAGAGAAGCAAATAGTCAAGATTTTTATTAATGTCAGAGTAAGATCCAAAGCAACCAAATGCAATCCAGTAAATTTGAATTCAACACCTGCTAAAATCTCAAACATCCCTCTACGTCTTGTGAAGTCAAAATACTTTGTAAGTAGTAATTAAGTCATAAATTCTGGGGGTTGACATCAAGTATTACTTTTTTATTCATAATGAGATAAGTTTCTGTATGGTTCTTTCTACACAGATGAAATGAGAATACGGAGGTAATGTCCCAATGGACTCATGATGATACTAATAGTAATAGTAAAGAAGGCCTTTGTTTGCTATTCTGGAGTTGTTGAAAGCTCAGTAAATATAAAAGTAAGATATATCCATCTTATCCTCAGCTAAGAAAACTCAGGAATGCCCTAGGGATGCTAGATTTGTAGCCCACTGTCGTAGTCAGGTGAAAGGTCTTTGTACAAAGCTAAAAAGAAAATATTGCAAGAGTTTCTAGAGTCCAAAGGCTGCCTGGCCCCAAGAAAGGATGCAGACAGCTCCTCTGGACTGGTCTTTTCTTGTCAGCCTGCATCAGGGAAAATTCAAAAACTGCTTCCAGAGCTAAGTATTCCCAGACCCATAAAAGAAAGCAATCTCTGCTTGGAGAACACAGGACCTGCATTGTAGAACAGTCCTCAGGATACTTTCTTCTGGCTGAGGATCAGAAAATCAACTAATTGTTAATAGCTACAAAAAAGACACTAAAAGGCCAGTGACTCACAAAAAATACTACCTTGACTTATTTGGCTATTTTAGTGAGGATGTCATAGGTCAAAGTACTATGTGAGCACAAACCATTGAGTGAATGATTGCAGCAAGAACCAGTGTACTTCATGTTAAAGATCATCCTACAACTATTCATTGAGTTTGCAAATTTAGGCCATTCATTGATGTCAGACTGTATCAGTTCTGAGCCAGATTTCTTGCTGTAAGTATAAATTTTCTCATGCTTACATTTGCTGTGGCCTTCAAAGAAACAATGGTTTAAGCACAGATCTCAAAGGGACCCTGTCTATAGAACTTGTACTGTACATGGCATCACAGATATTTTGGCAGTTCATAAACTAACAAAGGCCTAGCTGTGTATTACATATTCCCCTTAAGTGCAACTTTATTATCAGAGTTTCAAATTATTCCTATAAGAAGTGCAAACTTAGTGTGAATAAGATTAAAAGCCCTGGAGGCTTTTAATTTCTTCTGTAAAATCTATTTAGGTAGATGGAATGTAATGCTCTCTGTACCAGTTTTCATTTCAAATTTTGGTCTATATGTAGTAAAGTATCAAGAAATGCAGAGAAAATAAGTAATTGCAGTACAGAAATCCAATTATTAAACAGAATTAGCACAGAACAGCAAAAAAATTTGTTTTGGATTTTGCTGGGGTTTTGTCTTTTGAGAAAAAAATCAGCAGTGAAATACCTTAAAAGATTTTCTTCAGGATAATGAGAGGTTGATATATTATTTAGACTTAAGTAATAAAGGGCAATTTGATAACTTGAAATGCTTTTGGACTTTGTAGTGTGTGTTTATCAGGACAGGAAATGTAACTTACATAGCTGATGAAATAAAACTTCTGCAGTGTTCTTTCAATCAGTGAAGCTGCCAGAAACTGAGGTCCAGGACTACCCTTGATATCAGTAATCAGATTAGTTAATATGTTGTCATGTATAACTGCTGATTTTTAGTCTGGATTCAGTGTATCTGGATCTAACAAAAATGTTCCTCAAACATTAAAAAATGTAGACGAACACATTGTTAGAAGTAAACGTGATAACCTGGCTCTTCTCTGAACAAAGGATGTGACTAAATACTGTATTTCAGCATGTGGACGTGTCATTTTGCAGCCTTTCTAAACAGTTTGTTCAGTGCTGGCATGTTTTTTAAGCATAAAGATGATATCTTTTTATGCTGTCCCATGTCACAGCTGGTACTTCAGTTTCCCTCTGCTGCACGATGTTATCACCCCTGATAGCAGGACACTGAGTTCAGTCACTCTGGATTTAGTCATTTTCTATCTGATACCCAGTTAAGCGTAGTGCTTCAACTAAGAACCATGTTCCATGTAGGTGTTTCTTGAAACAATGCCACTGCTGCGCTTGAGTGGATCTGCCCTGACCAGTTCAAAAGCAAAGTTACCCAGGTTTCCACTAATAGCCATGATGTGGTAACAAAGTTTTGTTACTTACTAGAGAAAATTTGTTCAAGTAACGATTCCAAAAGCTGCCAACACCTAAGCAGTGATATAATAGGCTGATGTATGGACACAAGGAATTACATAGCTACAGAGGCTCCTGCTACTTCTCCTGAAGCAGACACCGAGTTAATCTGAGATTGAGGTATTTGTTACACAAAACAGAAGTTTAACATTACAGTTTAATTGTTTTCCTTCAAAGTGTAAGCCTCCAATTTGACAACTGTCAGCAGTGACATAGAAAGATTACTTGGGTGTGTTAGCAAATGTATATCACATTGCTGTAGGGCAAGATGAAAAACTCGTGCTCCTTAGATCTTGCATGCTCTGAGCAGTCCAAAGTGATGTGGAAGTTAACTCCAACAATAACTGCTGTACTAAAAGACTGAACAGTGAATGCTCAGCCATGTTGATTGTCTATTGTGTTTTCAGACAATTTTTAGCTGTTATTTTCTGCTGTGAAGGTCTGATTTTCTTGCCAAATGATGGAGAGCTTTGCACATTAAAAATTAAACAATTCTACTCTCTTGGGAAAATCATATATATTGCCGGATTCCGCTTAGTAAAGTCACATTTTTATTGTCAGAATGACAGATTTTCACTTTCAAAGATCTCCAATTTTTTGCAAGTTTCTGCCACTTAAAAACCAAACAAAGCAAGCTATTTTTCCATCTGCAAATTATGACTTTTTAATAACCAGGCCGTAGATATTACTATAGGAAGAAGAACTTGTTTCATTCTGATCCGGAGTTTTTGTGTGATACCTGTATCATTCAGATCTGGCACTTGTATATAATATCTGTATCATATTTCTGTCCCGTGGAATGGTTCCCAGTTACAGTGGAAGTTTGCGTCTATAAATTTATCAAGGCTGGTCAGATTTAAGGATGTTCTTCTGTTAACATGTAGCCTTCAGGATCACCTACAGTAAGGATGAAATCCTGGCCATACTGAAGTCACTTACAGACTTCTATTAAGCTCTGCTGAAGCCCTATGGTATAAATGGATGTTCTTCTATACAGATATATGAAAGCCTTGTAGAAGCACAACAGCTGAACAAAACCTACCCTGGAGAGTGAGAAACTGTGTAGTTCCTCACCACCAATGTTACTGGTGCTACCTGCAGTAGCACCATGAATGTGTTTTCCACAACACTCCGTCATCAGACTCGTTATTGGAGAGAGGGCCTACAGCTGAGAGCTTTCAAATTGTGCTGCAAATTGTAAGAACAGAACAGGCTGGGCACACTATACAGCTGCATAAGCACAGGAACATACTAAAGGACTTAAGTATTTTCCATTTCCAATTTCAAAGTTTTTATAAAATGGAGTTTCAAATAGAGGCAGTAAAATCAAGAGGCAGACAGCTCTTAAACCTTTTTCTGGTATCTCTGTAGTTCCAAACTTCGGCCAGTATGCACTAACAAGTAAATTTTCAGACATCTAAAACAGAACAACCCATCTATTGCCAGGGAAGCATCTCATTTTATACTAGCCAAAACCTTAATACAAGAGGAAATAATATTTCAAAAATTAATTTAAACCTGAGCGCAATACAAGAAATACCCAAATCAGTGATAAACATTTGATTTGAACCGCATTACAGCCAATGTGAAGCCAGTGGCCATGTCCAAAATCTGGTACTCTGCTGAGTGCAGTACAGGTCTTAGCAAAGTGACATATAACGCAGAGAGTGAATCCCTCCCACTCCTCCCACACCTGGCTGGAAAGAACAGTTAAAAGCAAGCTGGAATGGAATCACCATCTTTAGGGAAGCCTTTAACCATTCCCTGACACACTTTTTTATTTCTTAAAGAAGTCTCTTAATTATCACTTCTACAACCTTTTCAACTCTGAATAAAAAGCGCAGTTTTATTCAGAGTTAATGTCAGCTAAATCACAACACACCATCTTACCACATTACAGAATGGATTTGAAACCTTTTCTCTCCACCTGCCACAGAAACTGCCGGGCACCACAGCCCCACCACCTCAGCCCGAATGGGGGCAGGGGCTGCCACCCTCACCACAGAACCACCCCACTCCATCTCTCTCACAAACAGCCTCAGGAGCCCCAGGGACAAGGCAGGATTTGAAGGGATGAGGCAAGGGCACGTACAGGCAGTGAGGGAGCCCAGGGAGGGCTGGTCCTTGGCTGGAGCTTGAATGGTGTCGTGGGTGAGGCCCAGGCGGGGTCCTGAGGGGTGTTGGGGCTGGCAGGTGAGGAGAGGGGCTGTGCCCAGCGCAGGGCACCAGCAAGTAACGGGGTGAAACCCGAAAAGAGCGGCTAACTCGGGCCACGGCTCTGCTCTCTCCCACATTCCTGCTCCTGCCCTGAGGCTGACCCAGGGCGGAGGTGCCGCCCCAGCAACCGCCCGAGCAGCCGCAGCTTCGCGCTCCAGTGCCGCTGCCACCCAGGCAGGGCAGGGCAGGGCAGGGCAGGGCAGGGCAGGGCAGGGCAGGGCAGGGCAGGGCAGGGCAGGGCGTGTGGCGGCGTCGGTGCCCAGCCCCGGGCTCCGCCTCGAGGGCCTGGGGGGCTCTGGCGGCCCTCCCTCCCTTCCCTGTGTCACCTTTAGAGTGGCTGCGGCGGGCTGCGTGCCCTTCACCAGCCCAGCCAGGGGCTTGTGTGTGACACGGAGACAGGGACACGGGGACACGGACACGGGGACACGGGGACACGGACACGGGGACACAGGCACCGGCCGGGAGCCGTGGCTGCCAGGTCTGCTCTCCGCAGAGGTGTCGTGCTTACCTCAGCCTGTCCACGTCTGACTGCGTGGCGGCATCCACCGACGGAGAAAGCGTTTCTGCTGAAAGGTGAAACCACCAGTTAGTTTTGCTGTAACGTTTCCCCAAATCCAATTGCTCTCAGTAAAGCTGAAAGACACGCACCACATATTTCCTTAAAATGTTCTTTTTTTGCTGTTTTGAAATTGGGACTTGGAAAGTTGTTCCTACTGGCATCACTACAGGCACATTTTGAGTGCAGAAGAAACAAAAGGGCAGATTTAAGAAGGAATGAAGGAAAACTAAGAAAGAGATAAAATGCGGTGCAGGTGGGAAACTGAAGCTATAATTTTATGTATTTTAATTTTTTTCCACTTCCGTAACCTGTGGAAGTTCAGTTATTGGTGGTTAGGAAAACATCAGAGCAGTCTGGGCAAACAAATATTTAACGCTGTGTCTTGGAAACACTGCACTCATTAAAGCAACAATTACTGACAAAAAAGGATAAACGAGTAAAATAAAATACCAAATAACCATATTGCAGTAAAAAAAAGAAATTTCATTTTGTCTAATACTGGAATTTTCTGTCATACCCATCACTTGGAGAGAGAAAGAAACTGCAATCTGTTTTCGGAAATTCAGAAATAGAAAAATGCCTTTTACATCTAAATACAGCTCTTGCACTTGTTGAAAGAAAAGTTACTTTTATATTTGTTGCTAAATAAAATCTTGGATCAAGTAAACTTAATTAAAAAAATTAGTTAGGGCAACAATAAACACAGGAAATATACATGAATAAAGTGTTCTGAAAGTCAGGCAACTCTTTTAAGACTATAAATATCACCTAAGCAAGGTCACTATAATTAGCAAAGGGTGAACAAAAGAAGACATCCAGAAATAGATGGGGAGGGGGGAGGCTGGGAGGGTGAAATGTCTTGGTTAACCTTATTTGAGTGTTCTTTCCATAGCATAGGAAATGGTTCCAGCTAGCTCATGAGTTCTGTTGGTATTAACTGATTTTAAAAGGACATTTCCATGTTGTCTGTATGCCAAGGAAATTCTTTTACTGGAGTGTTTGCTGAATACAGGAAACATCACCCTGACTAAGTGACACAGAATGTGACAAAGAATTGTATCTTTATTCTGGTGTTAGAGTCAACACTGTCCCTTTGTTTCATCTGGGTACCTTTTGGTATTTGTTGGGGAATACTTACTGCAGTCTCCCAATTTGTTCTGACTAGTAAGATAACACAGTGACTGGTGCTGAGTCATAATCCCTCACCACTCAAGAAGCAGCTTTCTGCATCCCTTGGGCAACAGCTGATTAATCTGAGGGATGATCCAGCACTGTAGGCAAGGTAGAGACAGGGCTGTCTAGTCACATGCTAATCTGTTTCATCCCTCTTCAAGGTATGGGCAAAAAAGTCTACCAATGCTGGGAACCTTCCTCACCTTCATGCTATGGCCAAAATTCCCTGTGCAAGGAAATAAATATGTACCTGTAACTGCTTAATCTCCTAAATAGAGCGCTAAACAAATCAGTCTTGTATATAGTAAGTCAGGCTGTGCTTATGGAAGAAAGTTTACTGAAGCCAATGAGAATTTTGTCCGAATAAGAATTGTAAGTTAAGATCTTGACTATTATATTTCCATTTTCACTCACAGCATTTGCCAGTTTCGTGTTTTCTTCTGTAAAGCTGCCTATGCCAAGCATTTAAGTTTCATTTGCTACATGTTATTTCTAAATGCCCTTTTTGTTAACTGCTTTTTTTTCCTTTCTCTTTCTTGGGAATTGTGCTAGTGCCACAGCCAATACATAGGCAGCAGTAACTGCAATTAGTTGTGGCTCTGGGCTCCACTGACCTTTCCCACAGAGATCTTCAACAGTCAGTTGTTTCAGTGATGAACCCTCAATCTCCTTGTGCACCCTTTTTGGAAAAGTTGGAAATATTTGAGAAAAAGGTTCATAGTGTGTGGGTCGTACAGGCCAGCAGCCTCCATATTGCTATTTCTGGAGCTCAGTAAAAATCACAATAAAACCACAAAGATATTTAATCCTAAGTATTACCTTTCCTTCAGGTAACAGCAAAAACATGTAGAAAGAATAACAGGTGGCAATTGCCTAAAGTCTTTGTTTCTGCTCACATTTTTCTGTGCAGTAGTTTTGACATTAGAATTGTGGGAGATGGTAGGGATGTAGTAGACTGGCTGCTGGGAGGCATGAAACTAAATTAGGTGGTGGTGCAAATCATCTAATGTGCAACTGGAAGCCAAGACTAATGTGTGCCTCATATCCAGGTCACTATGGTATTAAATAGTTTCAGCTTGTATTTTAACAACTTCACAATCACTGATGTAACTTCTCTCTACATATGGAGGGAAGAGCAGGAGATAGAAAGCCAGCTGCTCACAAACAAGTACTACTGGAGTATTGTTTGCGTTAGTACATATCATACTCATGAGAAACAAGATCAGGACTTAGATTGTCCCAACATGATTTTGAATGTTGGCCATACTGCTAAGATTCTACCTAGACTTTCAAGCTTTTGAGAAATCCAAAATGGCTATAACGGGTAGCACTGCCTTTCTGATGTAGGACTTGGCAAACAATGGTCCTTGGCTATAATACAGTGAATAAGCAACAAGAATATTAATAACAGCAACAACAGTAATAACTTTAAGTAGAAATAAAGACATGGCAATTACTTTATGTGGTTTGGATCCGTCATTCACAAGATAGGTTCTCATTTGGCAAGTGTGGTCAAGGACAATGCTGTCTCCTGACTCAGAATGAACTTTCAGGGATAGTGTTCCCAGTAGGAAGGGTTAGACCTCAAAGCTAGTATTTACAAGACCAGCTCATTTGGTAACGTTGAACCACATTTATTTTTAATTTGCATGCCTCTCCTTTAAGTCATACCCTTCTCCTCTTGACTTCAGTGGGAGTTCCACATTTTGCCTTTGATTCCGCTGCACGCTGGCAACTCTAATTAGTGTTAACAGGAGTTTCAGTGGAGTTTCTTGCTCTCCTTCTTTCTCTGTAAAAGAGTTTACAGATCAGGAGTTGAAGCTTTATCAAACTGGTACATGGTGCCTATCAAGAATGTATCTTCATTTCTTCTTTTTCCCTGCCAAAGTGGAACTTAACCTTTTTCTGACAATGACATTGATCATTCTAACAAGCTCCCCTCAGTTTTGAAAAGAGTACTTAGTACAGTCTTTGATTTTTTAACAGTAATAATTCCAGCTAGTTAACACAACCTTACTCTATAAGTTGCTATCACAGTAACTTGGTGCAGTAACTACGAGTTAGAACAGCTCAGTTCTCTAGGACTAGAACCTGCAATTCAAACTAAACCGCAGTCTGCTCTGCCTTGTAGAAACTACTTTCAATTTCAGAGATATTTTGTATAGGGACACAATACTACATATTGAGCAAGACTGGGAAATCCAGTCTTTTTTTTGCAAAGCTGCTGGTTTTATTAAAAATAAACAACACTCCCCACCAAACCCTCACCATCAAACTTCACATCTTGAAAACAGAACTGCTGTTCCATTTTTAGATCTTAATCTTAGACTTTCATACCCATGTGTATGGACAGACACAATGAAGAGGAGCCACTTTTCTCCTTCTTCATAAGAACTGTCGTGTGAGGCTTTCTGTGCTCACATAATCCTCCTTCCAATATTTCAAAGATACAGAACTTCCCAGCATGATGATAAAGTTTTCCTGTGTTCCAATAATAAAAGTTGAATGTACCAGTAATTTCCAGTTCCTCTGTGGCTGGGCAGCCTGTGAGGACTAAATCAGAAGTACCCAACCTGCAATATCAGTGCGGGAGTCGGAAACAGATGTTCACCGGACAATACAATTTGTTGTCACTGTCGATACTATATGGCACTTTTCCCAACAGAAATTGTCTGTAGCTGGAAAGGAATGTAAGGAATGATTCATGCCCCAAATTACTATTAATTGTTAAATTACTGTTAAACACTGTTTGCTTAATTTTATTTTAAATGCCTGAATCAGGAAGGCACAGGCACTCAAAATACAATTAACTGGGCTTGTAGCATCTGTGTACTGTGTAAACCAATTAATTTAAGGCTTTTTTCCTCAAGACAAGACATTCTGTTGTATTAAAACCGAGAGTCAAATTCTCTTCTTTAGAATCAGGGTAATTTAACCTTTAATTTTATAAAATATTTGCTCAGTAGCTATTTACACAAAAAGCACATGGCAGGAGGTAAATGAGACAAATCATTTCATGCATATCTGAGTGTGTATCTATGAAAATTAAAATTTATTATATTCATATAATAGAATTTTTATACATATAATAACATTTTAAAGTAGTTTATGTCTTGGAAATTCTAATAGGCCATTTGGGCATTCAAAACTGATCAAACACTCAAATGAGCAAAATCCTCTATTAGCATATGATAGTAGCATATGATGCCTAGCCTTGATTTCCAAATTTCATGAATATTACAAAAGCAGATGCACTAGATCATACTTGCTGTAAAAGGCAATGGATTGGGTTAGGTGCTTTTTAAATTAAATATTAATTTTTTTCAGGGATGCATCAAATATATTTTTTAAAAATGCAGAAAGCCTAAGTGAAACCCAGCCTAAATACAAATTAATATATTCAGAAGGAGTGTCAAAGAGAGCTAAAGATCCGACTGCCAGAAAACTTGGTTATAGCACCTATATTTAACATGAAAAAGTAACACTAGGTATTTTCAAAAATTAAGACATCTGGGTTTTGACTTGGAGTTCACTGAAACCGGTGACAAAACTGAGATGTAATTGCTGACTGTTGTGTCTCTGACAGACTTTCTTTAGAGATATTAAAAAGAGGAAAATGTGTGTTTAATCACACGGCCCGAGCAAGAGCAAAAGATTTTAGCACTGTAAAATCAAACAGCTGTCTTATTTTTACAAATGCATGTGGTAATATTTCACAGTAATCTTTTTGTAATACTAATTTTGCGTTTACTGTGTTTGCTATTGCAGCATTCTGTAACAGAGTAGTTTACTGCTGTACGTCAGGCATTAGTCAACGGGAAACATGAAATGATTTTCAGCTGTGCATTTCTTTGTAACTGCTGCATGATTTAGCCTCAAGACCTATCCCTTGTCCAACTTTTTTTATGCTTTTAGATTTAGTGAATTTAGATATATTTCCATAGTGGAACACTAGGTGATTTTGGATAAGAACTTAAACGCTGCCAAATTTTCCAAGTCAGCATGTGATGAGGCAGAACGAAATAGCTGATAAGGTAACATCTAGCACACTTGTAATCAATGTACTGAATTTGTCTATGTGTGTGTGTCTGTATAAATGTATCTTTATATACATTCATGGGTCAAACTGAGTTTTTCATCAACTGGGTGTTGGCAAGTGCCAAAGTGATTTAGGATTAGAATGGAATATAGGCTGATCTAGCTACAGTTGTATTTCTCATTTCATCATCATGCCAGGGATACAGTGACAGTTGTGGGTTTTCTTTAATTTATGAAATAGACAAAATTAAATGTCCATACCAGACATGCCATTAGGTTACAGAGAGTCAAAGAGAAACACTGCATTAGGCCTTACTCTTTTGTCTGCACCCAGCAGAGAGTCCTGAATGTACAAAACAGCTGGGAAACTTCCTATGTAGCAAACAGCTTGAAAAATTAATTCAAGATTTAAAAAAAAAAAAATCAGTCTGATTAGGCTTATTTCAAATGGCTGTTATTCTGATTCTGTAGTATATCTCTTTGTAAAATATGAATACGTACAGAAGTGTGTTATTTGGGTGCATTACATAATTTTTAATACTAACCCTACTCTCATTTTTACCATCATGACAGTTGAATCCCAATAAATGTTTTAGACTTTGAAGACTTCTCATTGCAATACTAGAGACATCATATGCTCATACAAAGCTTAAGTACTATCTACAATTTCAAGAATTACTGGATTAAAACAGACATGTTTGCAAAAGTGACTAATCCACCATTTTCAATCATGCTGCTTTTTATGTGTTAATTTTTATATGCTGAATGACATTTTGCTGTCTCTCCTTGTCAATGCAATTGCCTTTTTTGAAAAAGAGGGGCTTCAGAAGGAGACAAATGTTGATGTTCAGGTTACAGGAAAGATTTCCAAAGAGACGAGAGAAAAAGAGATTACTGGAATTAGCAGGAGTGCGTCCCGCCCGCTAGCGAGCGGAGCGAGCAGCATTCGGGAGCGAGGGAACCCTTGGCCACCGCCAAGCGCGGCTGTGTACACCAGAGTTAGTTAGAGTGCTCTGAATCTCATCTTTTGATCTCAGGCGATATTTTTCTCTGTTATGTCACAGAGGTCACCTGGCTCATGTGTGACAAACTGCCTGCATAAGTCACAGTGCCAGTGGCAGAGATTTGTAACCATGTCCCTGGTCCATTGCCTTTGAATTATTTCGCAGGCCCTCTGCTTTACATTTACACTCTGTCGGAAGATGAACAGGGGAAGGGAGTAAAATCAAGGGCAGGGTCTCATCCTGAAGGACAAGGGGAAACAGGTGGAAGGTTAATGGCCCTGGAGCGTATCCACAAGCCTCTCAGGCTTGATATATGGGCCTCAGGCCTAAAACGGGCATTGGCTTTCAAAGATATATTATTTCATTTGAGGAGAGACATTCTGGAGTTCCTGCATTTGTCTGCTGATAGATGATCCTCTGTCCACAATTGGTTATGGCGTGTGAGTTTTCCTTGGGCCTGCTCCCGTACATAAAAATTTTGCTGAGCTCTCCAACCTTTCGCATGCCTGTGAGAATGGGACGTGTGCGGGCCTTTTGGCAGGCGGCTGGATTTTTGTTGCTGCTATTTTCGTAGTTCCTTTTGAAGCACCAGGCAAGTGAGGGATGAAAGGCACTTCTGTTCATTCATAGGCGGCTGGGCAGCGGCAGCCTCGCGGGGACAAAAATGGGGCAGAAGAAGATGTCAGGGACCTATTACGCACACATGTGTCTGCTGTCCAGGCGGAAGTCACTCCTTCTGATCCCGTATTTTGTACTGGCACACGCCTGCAGAAAGATAAAAATGAGGAAATAATTTGCATAATTTTTACGATCTCCCTTCATTTATTGTATTACAGTTCTGTTAGGGCTTTTGCATGTGCTCCAGCTCATGGGCAAAAATTTAAGATAGTAGCTCCATATCTTAAAGTTACATTTATTGGGTGCTTCTCCAAAACATTTACCTCAGACACCTCATGAAAATGAGATGCTGCTGGCCACGTCTCAGCACAGCACCAGAGGCCCTGGAGCCGGTCCTGCCCACGGCCATAGGACTGCGCTGCAGGCAGGGCACAGCCCTGGCAGGACCTGGCCCTGCTCCATCTCTTGTGCCCAGCTCAAAGGGGCACCTTGGCATGCAGAGATGGACCTGGCCCTGCTCCATCTCTTGTGCCCAGCTCAAAGGGGCACCTTGGCATGCAGAGAAGAGCCTGGTAGCCACAGCTCTAGTTCAGAGAGGGAGCAAGTCCCAGATTCACTGCTACGATGGCATTCCCGTGGCATCTTCTGTCATTCCATAACTGTCATAAATTGTGGGAAAATCTGTTTAAAAACCAAAGAGTTTAACAAAAGAAAAATCAAAAGAACCCTAAAGCCCTTAACATATATTGTGGTTTAACATAGCCTACATAACAGCTTGTTAAGTTTTCTCTTGATTTTTACCTCATTGTAGTTACTGCTATAGGATTGTGCTTTTACTCCATGACAGCGTGATTTAAGGAAAGTGGGATGTATATTTTTACTATATAAAGTGTTTTCATTTAAATTTGGTTTAATAACAACTAACTGTTCAGTTTCCATGGATAGATTTTTCTTGAAAGAATTTGCATTAATTTTACTTAAATATCTCCTAGTTCTACCTTTTTTTATTTTCCCTACGCCTCTAAAAAAGCTAAGTAAGCACAGAATATATGTCATAAGTTTCAATGCAGTTTGTTTGCTTTGTTTTAGCTGCAGTAAAACTTGTACTTAGTAAAAGCATTATGTTGGTACTATATTCTTTGTGTAATTAGGATCTTCTTTTGCTGTCACTGAACTCAGTTGCTAAACTCTCAGCACTCCACCATGAGCAAGATTGGGCTCATTCTGCATTTCAGTCAGTTCTTGTAGAAAATGTGCTGGTGCAGTGCAATTATTCTTTCTTCCTTTAGTGTTCTGCAGAGTTTAAGTTAGACAAGTGAGCTAAAAACTTGAGAGATATTTAGTGCCTTCTGCAGCAGTAGGAAGGAAATCTGAGGACTTGTTAAAAGGAAAGATTTAGAAGCAGAAATTCTACAAAGAGAACTGAACAGAGTGTTAGCAAGCAGGAGGATCTGCTTTTCCACTTGTTGCTTTGATAATGGATAAAAGGCTGTCATGAACTGCAGGCTACCAGCTGGGAGCAGATAGAGTAATCCCAGCAGAGGGCTGGCCCCAAACTACACAGGCATTCTTTTAAATCTTCAAGACCGTAGGAAAGTTGTTTTTCCCCTACCATTGTCATCATTATTCATGATGATGTTTTCCACCCTTGTTTAAAATGTTGGTTTAGTAAATCTACTTTTAATACTTTTCTGTTTGAAATATAAGCAAATATCACGTAGTCAGAGATATTTCAGCTATTTCATTCAACTGCCTAAAGATTCCCAAAATAAATTCCAGAGAACTGGATCACTGCTATAAGAAATCTCTGTCATTTGATTGTAAAGGTATATTGTACCCAACGTGCACAATCATAGGAACAATTTGTAACCTATGTCTTCCTTGTAATCAACACGCTGGATAAATGAAATCTAGGGGATGTGTTACTTGTAAGAGAATAGCAACAGAATGTCATTTGTTAGAAAATGAGCCCAAGTGACCCCTGCACAGCACAAACACAGGCAGACACAAGGACAGACAGAGCCTGGCAGAGCCATGCACGCGTAGCCATTCTGATGTGCGTTGTGCCACCAAGGTCATGTCACCAACATGCTTAGACACATGCAGGACTGGGCCAATGGCATTTGTTAGCATGTTACAGATGCTTGACAAGATGTGTTTCAACCTGCATTATTGCAGAGAAAAAATAAAAAAATACCTGATTGTCATTCTATACTGTTGATTTTAATGATATATGTAGGGGTCTAGCTTACTTTGTATTCTTATGTGTAATTACCCGTATAAAAAAACACCACTTCATTAGTGTTCTGTTCCACTGACTTAATTATGCTCCTTAATTAAATCTTGACTAACTGGGGGTCATTGCAGTGTCAGTGGGATTTGTCACTGTTTGTCAGCAGGTGTCTGGTCACATCTATTTCTGGTTTCCCTGTTGCTGTATGCTGTTTAAGAGCGTGGTCTTTTCTAAATGCAAAGACAATTATGCATTAGCTTGCTGTGGTTTGTGCCTTAGAGAAACATTGTTTTGTTGTTGAAAATTTGTTTTGTAGTGTTAGCGCTCTCCCAGTCTTTAAGTACAGGGGGTGGGGAATGTAGCAGGTATAAACCTTTGCAAAACACAGTTCATTACCTCACTTGTGCTCATTTTCAAAGGCTTGTTCTTCCTGCACTCAAAAGACGGTTTTATTAATTTATCAGATAATCTTGTGTTCAACAGGCATAAAATTATATTGCAAATATCAATCCAGACATACTACTCCTTTTTCCTATCTCCTAAACATGAAATGAATTTGAAACATGATCAGCAAGAACGAGCTAAATCAATATTACATGCATAACAAATACTACATGGCATGTTCTGCTATTGCTGTTCTGCTCAGAGTCAGAGGACTGAGGCTCCCGATTCACTGTTCCCTGAATAATTCAGTGGGAGTTCTGCATGTGCAATAAGTGCATAATAGTGCCATTTCTGTCTGTTTCAAATTTGCATGTTTTGGGTTTGTTATTTTAGAAAGTTACTTCGGGGAAATATAATTCCCATGTTTACGCATATAATAGGCACCTAATGTTCATCTGAATAATTGATTAGTCAAGTCAGGCTTTCATAATTAGCTATTGGCTTTCCAGTATAAGCTCACAAAACACTTGTCAATCTACAGACATTTTTAATTTATTAATATATATGTTATCAAAAGAGCTGCAGTAGTTACCTAGAAAGCATTTATTATTTATTCTATGGAGGCTGAGGAAGCATTTAGATTCTAGACATGTATTTTGAATCTATTGTAACTTTCCCAGAAGATTTTTTTTTTGTTCTGAAAATTTTCGTAAATGTTCTCTGCCTGTAAGCTCTGGCTTACAGTGGAAATTGGAAAGCGTGGGTTGTTTTTAAAAAAATCCATTCCTATGTTACAAAGAAGCTAGTGACATGTTTCATTGACTATAAAATAATGTGTATTACTTATTTGTACTCAGATACCTAACAACCATCTAAATAGATGCCACTAGCAGATATCCCAAATGCAGTTGCAGATTCTGTGACGAGACAGAAGCACCTGTTGATAGCACATGTGTGACAGTGATATTGCAATTACGAGTTGTGGAGCTATATGGTAAATTGCAGAATCGTAAGATAAATTGTATTTATCATGAACTTCATGACCTCGTTTGAACTCTACCACTATTCCATTTTTGCTTCTTTGTATTTCTGACCAGTTTTCAAGTGGTTGCTTTTAAAATGAAAAGATATCTGACTTACTCCAGAAGTACACTTTGAGCCCAATGATATGGAGTTCATAAACCAAAACATTTTATTGTGAAATCCAGAATGAAAATTGCTCAGTTCTTTCTAGAAATATGATAGAACAATTGGACTAGAAATTTTGTTATTTATTTTACTAGGAAACAAACTTTACGTTTCCATTGGGAGGCAGCATTTACTTCTAGCACTTGTTGAGTGTGAGGCACTGAATTTTAAAAAGATACTGTTATTACTATTTGTGAAAAAGGTATTTTAGTTCAGTATATGCTACAAGTTTTCTTTCCCTTGCCCCTGTTCAGAAGATTCACCTTCATTTTAGTGAAAATATATAGGCATCAGCTTCCCATCAGTGAGGTCAGGACAAGTGCTTTCCTGAATGAAAGTTCTTCTGAGGCCTGTACTGTTGGATGTGTATTAAGTTCCTTGCTTTATAAGTGTAAAGATACAAATATGATATCAGGATTTTAAACCCCCTTTTGGATCTAAAATACTTCTATTATAGAATAGCTTTTCAGTTTGTTTGGAAAGAACATGATGTAAAAACCACAGCATAGTGGTAAGAAAAAAGTATGCCCATTTTGGTGGTGAGATATATTTAACTGTGGTTCACCGCTATGAATTATGTGGTCTCACAGAATTCACACAAGTCCTTGATCAATACTACAGCATCTTGTGTACCACACATATTCTGCATATACTCTCAGTTTCTACTGGAAGGCAGAAAAAATACTAGAATAATTCTCTTTAAGAAGTTTGGTAACATACCTCCCATTGAAAAATGCAAGTATATTTCTAAAGGTGTCATTATAAAGTCCCTCCTCCACAATATATCTTGTACTAATATAACCTTCTGTTATCTATTTTCATAACCATTGCAAAATAATCAAAAATTAAATGCTAGGTTGGAAAGAACAAAACATCTGGGTAGGATTCAGAGCCAAGTTTGCGACTTCTTTTACAGTTTCCTATATAACATTTGTACAGTGTTAACAGTTCAATCAGCATTATACCAATGCTAGAAGGATTTTCTACTGGGATGTCTTTAAGCATAGTAGTTTCTACCTGAAAAGTATTTGTAACTTAGGTTGGTGTGCTAATTAAGGGCTTGAGCTGTGCAAGCTTTGAAACATCCATGTATTCACTATTAACATGCAGAGCTCTTACTGGTTTCCCTATGTATTACCCTGAGTTCAGAAATATTTCCCAGTGGTATTGCATAGCTTGGTTCTTCCATTTAGACTTTGAAAGAGCATTGTTTTCAGAAAGTGCTTTACAACTGGAAGTAGATGTGTCTGATAAACAGATTCATATTTGCATCATTAGACAGGTGATCTGATCACAGGGCGGAAAAGAGATCATCTACATAAACAGTGAATTAAAATCCTGAGTAGGATTGCTAAAGCTGTTTTTCTAGGCTACAGCTAAATGAGGGCCATTATGTGGGCTTTCAGATAAACTCACAAAGCACTTATCTGTATAAACCTCATAGATCTGCCATTATTCTCAGTGACTAACAGAAGTTATATCATTCAGTTTCATTAAAAATGCATTAATCCTTTTTTAGTAACCTTTTCCTAATTCATTGATTCAATTATACAATGAACAATAAAAATGTTTGGTATAATAAAAATACAGTATTAAAAGCGTGTTATAAACATAAATATTTCATTGCAGTGCATTTATTCAGAGTTTAAAAATATTAGCAATATTATTATCATGCTCTGAGACAACAAAGTGTACATTTTTTTCAGCATCTCTGAAATTATATATGAAAAAGATGAGTCTTTAAAACAAGAAGCTCAAAATGGTTGCTTATAGTATTGCGTGCAGTCCTTTCATGTACATACCTCATGTACAGTTGGTGACACCAGCACGGGTTGATTCAGGGACAGAGGAGTATTGTAGAATGTATGCATGTATTGCTCGTAAATATTGCAAAGCCAGGCTCCTCTGATCAGATCAATTCTCCCCAAAGTCACTGACCTCCGGCCTAAATGAAAACAGACCGACTCCCAGGGTTGGACCTTGACTTAATGCAAGTATTGGGAACATTTTGCTTGGTAAAGGTGTGCTCAGTGCATGGTAGCACTCTGAGCAACTTCCACAGCAGTGGCAGCTCCTGCCATCCCACTTACACCAGCTAAATAATTCAGACCACCAGACCTCCAGTACACTCTCAGTCTGGCAGTTCACCCGAGACTTTAAATGATTTTGACACAGCTAGTACTCTTTATCATTTTGTATTTGGTTTCATTTCTTAATTTCTGTGGCAGGAGAGCGAACTCTCATTGGCTGTATTAAACTGTTCTCTCAAATGCCGATAGCCCAGCACAGCTGAGCAGGTGCCTGTGCGAGACAGTCGATGCTGCTGTGAAAAGCTGGCGTGATTTCTGCGAGCATTCCAAGACTAGAGGAGCAGAAAGCACTTCATATTTTCATTAGTCATCCCTTTACAGATTTACTTTTAATTCTTTCAGCAAAGCAGATTATTAAAAGCAATGACCTGAGGTCTTCATTCAGATCTCAGACTTGCAATCCTGTATAATGTGCGCCGCAGGGCAGAGGTCACACTGACGAGTCTGTTAATGTAGTCACTCTGGGATAAGATCAATCTCCATACTTCACCATATTGATCTAATAGCTCATTGGCACTTCCCTCTTTGAATTGATTAGCTCATGTGTGAAAAGAGATTGATGGGTTTGTGACCCTGAGGAGTCTGTCAGGGGCACACCCATGGCAGGGGAAGTGCATGTTTTCACTGCTTCATTTGGGTGGCTCATTATCCGGATGCCTCACGGGGAATAAGGGTCATAACGTTGTTTTATGAATTATTTACAACAAAATATCACGTTTTTACTTCATTTGATGCTCTGCCTGTACTGAATCCATTCTAAACAGACGTGGCAATAGTACATATAAATGGTCAAATGTACCAAATATTTGTGTAAAGGGAACCATGACATATAAGTGACCTTAAAAAGCCATTTTACTAATATAAGGTAATCATAATAGATATGAGGGTAGGAATAGACTTCATGGGTCATCTAGTCCATTCCCCTTATGCAATGACAGAATATTGATGATATCTAGAAATGAATTACATTTTAATTGCATATTCTGGATAAGTACTTACAGTGAATCTCGTTCAGACTTCTCAGAGAACTTCATATGCACACTGCACTGTAGAAAGAGGAATTTGCATGCAACACGTGAGCTAAAAACTAAACTATGCACATTCTTCATTTGCTAAAAGTAACCAAAAAAAGCCCAGATTCAACTCCATTTATCAAATAGTCATATATTTGCAAAATGCATATATTTGATACAGTATATTGGATTTTGGTGCAGTGTGTGCTCATGCAAGAGGAAATATAAACGGAGCTGTCGCAACAAGCTGAATTTAGAAGTTGGCTTTTATTAGGGTGCACTTAAAAAATGTGTGCATTATCAGAGCCTTTACAAATATAAAGTAATAAAACTAAGGACCAGCTCCTTGAAGCCTTTTGTTGAAACCCAAGCATTTTTTGTACTTCTGTATACATATGAATGGTAGAATCAGTCTCAAAGACATCCATAATGTAACAATTTCTTGTACACCACCCGAGCTCAGGATGCTGTATAATACCATACCTAGGATGGTGTTACGTTGGATGTCAGGTTATATCATTATGCCACAGTCCAAAAAACACTGAGCAAAATATTCTCGTGGTGTTGTTAAGCTGATGCTTATATTTATGTAAGGAGACAGTAAGCTTCACTAATAATATCTTGTTGCATTATTTAACTGGACATTCTGGGTTTATTTTGCAGACTGGCAGCTTAAATTGAGAGAATGATAATTTTCTTAACAGATAAGTGTCCATGTGTGCTCCATGCAGTCAGGCAACACTTTTCTGCTATTTGATTTATGGTAACATAAACAGATACTGCCTAAAGACAGTAATAGGCAGTCCCTTCCCCAAAGACCTTAGACTCTAAAAGAAACAGACCCTCAGGCTGATTAGCCAGAGAGAGAATTCAATCCATTACCTGTCAGTGACATGATGCTGAATATTTGTATAATCATGCATTCATTTATACTTTCAAATCATTCAGGCTCTTCTATGTACCAGGAAAATTACCCTGATATAGACTTAAGTAGCCATATTTTAAAAAGTTGTAATACAAGTCGGAAGAACATTAGAGGCAGAATCATCATGCACTTTACTTTGGTAAGACTGGGATAAATCTGGGAGTAATCAATTAAACATCTTACATTTGGGTGTCAAAGTAATCTTTTACTCATGTAAAATCTTCAATAATAAAATTCATATTAAACCTAAGTACAAACCAAAGTAACTTGTATTTAGACCTCGATTAATAGGAGATTGCCGGACACTCCAACATAAGCAATGCAAAAAGTTATTTCTTGAAGAAAATGTTGCCATTTTCCTGCAAGCTCCTCCCATTGACCAAGCCTCTGCCAGTCTGATTGAAACTTAGCTCTTGCCGTTGTGCTGGGAGGTGCACTCATGGGTGAACAGAGGTAATTAGAGCGGCCTGATTTTGTTGTTCATCATCCCTGCTGTCATTCAGAAATGAGCTAAGAAAAACCTAATAAATTAGATGTACATACTCTCTCCATTTTTCCTAAACACACAGCTAATCTTCTATTGCATACAGACATGTAGGAACCCAATTTAGACACTCACAATTTGGATACCTGTGCCCAGCTGTGACAGCAAAGAAATTCAGAGCCTGGCTGATTCATGCCACAGTCCATAGCCATTTTTGCCTGTAAGATTCCTACTCATTCTGTGTTCTGTACTGTAAAAGTTCCTCTCAACAATATAACAAACAGCCCCAATAAGACCAGTTTGTTCAAAGATATTTTTAAACATTAATATTAATCCTAACTGCAGTGCTAATGACAATATGGGACCTGGGCAGAGTAGTGACAATCTTATTTTAATGATACTTCAGAGGTTTCCAGATTAGACTACAGGAAACAGGAAGTAGGAATAAATGAAACAAAGCCAAATGAAAGGATGAATGGAAAAAAACCATTTTAATACACACTTGCCTGTTCCTTAAACATTCATTCAGTCAACACTTCCTGTGATTTTTAATAGCATGGCTCTGTCTGCCCTTTTACACTTGACTCTGTAGGAAAAGGAGCTAATTTGTTTGAAGATGATGTTCCTAGTTGAAAGGATTTAGCTAGATGGTGGTAGCTGCATGCCAACAGCCTCCTGCAATGCTTTCAAGATATAAACAGACGTACTGAGTGTTTTGGATCATTCCCATGTACCTTGTTGGATCATGCATCACTGCACCTCCACAGGTCTTGCATGACTTCAGCTTTCTTTGGTGGTGTTTTTAAGCAGTTTTTTCTATCAAGTCAGATGGATACTGGTTTAATACATGGCAACCCCCATTCATAATGCTGATTTTTCTTTCATTTTCTCCGTTAGCATTGGGTCTTCTTTCTCATTTAATCTCTGCCCCAGTGACTTACTGTTACTGCTGCAGCCCTCAGGATGTAAGACAACATTTCTGTATTTTTTCTTCATCAGTACACCGTCTCCTTTCACATCTTGACTGAAGATACTGTTTCTCATGATTTCTTACTGCTTTTGCTGTGGCTTTTTTTTGGCTGTTCTACTACAAATCAGAGGCGAACACAGTGGAATACATTTGTATGGCAAGTGCAGTGTTCTACAGCAACTCCAGTCTCTATTGCCAAAGGTATATCTCTGTCTTGTTTAGCACACTACAGCTCTCAGTCTGGAGACTTTAGATCCTTATGTTTCCCTGATTCAAGTATGGGCAGAAGGAAATACCTGCCTTTACATATAGTTGGATGTCTGTCAAAGTTTTAAGAGGAGTATGAAAAGTAAAATATAAACCAATAGATTTTAATTCCTGAATAAGATTGCAGTGTCATGCAATCAAAAGATAAAGAACATTTAAAATAAAAACCTACTGATATGATGATAACTACAAATGGTATGAAACATTTAATGTATTAGATTCCTTGTGTTGTTTATCAGTGTCCAACCCTGAGTGTTGCTAAAACTCACCTGGAAATAATTATTCTCTCATTTACACTGCTCTAATGTTAAAGTAACTTCTTTTTAGTCATGACTTCAGAAGATTATTTGCATATTCCCATGGGTGTAATTGTGAATACAGTCCCACACTGTGTACACAAACCAACATTTGTAGGTGTCACCTGTTAAAAGAGAGTAAGATTATATTTCTCTTATGGCTTGCCCTTTTCCCATACTCCACACCCACTTAACAGCTGTACTGGAAATAAACACTAACCCTGTTAAATAGAAGAGTAACCACATAGTGCAATTTAAATGAGAGCTGATTTAAGTAAATCTCGTTAAAAACTCATGCAAAAAACAGTGTTCTGGGGCATGCAGCACTTAAAAGAATGCAACTCCAAGTGTGTTGAGAGATTACTCTGCTTGCCTCTTATCATATTAAAGAGACTTTCTGAAATTAGCATGTCTCTTGTGTCACAAGTTAAAAATATTTTCCATATGATGCCTACTTCATTGAGTTTTAATAGAGTATTTATTTTGTAAAAAATAACTTTAGTTTTTACTAGAACTTTGTCTTTAATATTAACAATCTACCCCATTTGTTGTATTGATCTCTGTCGAGATTTGATGTTGCTGATAGCTAAGAGATTTTACAAATGAGACCTAATGCATGAGGTAAAGTTTACCTGAAGATTCTTAGAATTAAGTTTCAGCTGAAAAAACACATTAGCTGTAAGAAAAACAAAATAATAATTTATCAAATGAATCATCAAAGAGGAAAGGAACATTATATATTAGAAATCCTTTCAGATAATGTCAAAATATGTGTGATTTGGAGGAGAACACAGAGACTTTAATCACAGGCTGCTCCACAGTAGAGTGAAACTGCTCATTATTAAGAATAAATTCACCAGCAGTACCATGTAGTTTACTAGACTCAGTCTTGCCTTCTGATTCCCCAGAGGACGTCATGGTGCAGCCTAAAAAGCAAATCAGACCTGCAAGGCTGACAATGAATCAGGTGGGCCTAATTCTGATTTTGTTTATGTGGAAGACAAAGGACTTATATTCATGCAAGTTAAGAGTTAAGAATACGGTCCAGCACAATTCTGCAGTTAGTTTGTTTAAATCAGAAAAAACAGGTGTGTTTCCCAAGACATTCAAGGGAACAAAACAGCTTTAGTACCAAAATTGCTACATAAACAACATAGTGTTATCTAATTCTTTAAAAATTCTAGACTCAACTATGCATAAGCTTGGGCTGTACTAACATCTGCAGAGATACTCATAGGAGTAGGATTTTGAAGGTAAATGCTATGGGTCCAGTCCTAAGGAAGGTGCACTTCCTTCACTCTCTGAAACAGATGCCAAGAATAATTAATTTTCCTCTTTCCTTGTCTTTGTATTCACTTTGAGAGGCAAGAAACACTGCATTGTAAGCAAAATTTTCAGTTGGGACTAAAAAGAAATACTTCTCTTATTTTCAGTTAAAATAAAGAAAAAAAGCAACAAACACACAACCACCCAAAAAAGAACCTAAGAAAAACACATTTATAATTCATCAGAAAAAATGCTGACTGCAAAATACTAAGTCATTTTCATGCAGTTTGCACAGAGATATATGTGAGGAAAAGAAGAAGCAAGAGTGCTGTATGTTGCATTTGATGCACTATATAATATATATATACACACACAGAAAGTTTATTGTAACAACCCTTTCATCTGACGTTTGTAGAAATTAGATTTGTCATTTACCTTCTCCTTAACAGATGGAAATACTCTCTAAATGGAGTCTAAGGATCCATAAGAGAGATCTTGCTCTTTAGCAGGGTCACCATCTGCTGCCTGCCCTTACTCCTTCAGCAGTCTGAGGCCCCCGGACTCAGGCACCTTGTGTTCTATTCCTGCAAGAAAACAGGATGAGTGTGAACTGATGCTCAAGGCTTCTTTTTATTAAGGTGTTTTGACTCTCTGGAAGATCAGCACTGAAACTGGGAAATGGCTGACCAGTGCTGCTTTGATCCCCCCTTCCACAGTGATCTCACACGGAGCTGTCCACGGGCATGTGAGTGGAGAAGCTGTGGCAAAGCCATCATTCTCCCCACGTGCATTTGCTAAGCAGGAAACACCACACGCCCTTCAGAGCACGGGCACCACATATTCACCCCTTCACAGTGTGAAGGGGTAAAAAAGTGTGGGGAATTTTCAAAGGTATAATGTTGCTTGGTGCTATACATTCCTTATTTATGTCCTTAAAAAACTCTAGAGTGGCTTGATATTCCAAATACTAATGGTTCGATAAAGAGAGATTTAATGAAGCATTTTAGTCTTTCTCTCCTCCTCTTTCTCAGTTCCCTGCTGTTGAATAAAGGGTGAGCATATTAACCATTCTTTCAGCATGATATTCAGCAGTTACTTTCCTTTATCTGGACACTGATTCACAAAAAGCATAGAGGAACTTAATGTCTTAGATAGAAAAACTTCCTGTTGAAATATTCTGGCTCTGACTGGTGGATTCAGAAGTGACTGAAGGAAGAGGCATGCACACACACAGGCACATTCCAAGTATAATTGCACTTGTAATAACAGCCTCTTTACATGCTGTAAAGGAGAGGAAAAGGCACACACTGAAGTATTTCTGTATTTCCTTTTATTTTTAAATCAAGACAAATGTAAAATGCTACCAAACTTAGCCAAATTTCTACTTCCTTCGCACTAGAGCTAGATAGAAACAGGACAGTCATTTCACCCAACACAGACTTGTAAAGATCACTTCCTGCCTTCACCTAGAAATTTTTTATAACACACAGAGGTTTCTAGTAAAGAGCTGGAACAATCATAGTTAATATTAAATCATTTCTTCTTGAACTTTGTAGCATTTTATTACTGAGGTTATAGATAGTAATCACATTTTATTAGGGCAGTCACTGATTCTGAAAGTTATGTGCATTCACTTCTAAAACCACATTGGCTATTATGTGCTGCTTTTTGACAGCAACCTTGCACAGGAGGTTTCCCACTGTTAGCAGCAACCCATCTGGAGAGTCCAAATTCTTCCCTACCTATATAGTGATTTTGAAACCATGCATGCATTCAGGAGTAAAAAATAGCCTCTGGAGTGCACTTGTCTTATAAAACTTTGATTTGGGGTGATTTGCATCACTATAGCATAAGAAAATGGAGTAACAACTCAAACTATATGTCTGCAATGACTTGTGAGTGATCTCCTAACTGCATTTGAAAGAAAGTTCAACCATTCCTTGAACCTGTATGCTTCAGGCTGAACAGTTCAGACAGATGTTTAATCACTTCATACGCACTAGGAAATGGCTATTCAATGGCCATGGAATTTAAAAGTGGCACTATGAGATGAATGCTTCATGTTATTCTATATTTGCATTCCCTCTTAGAAGCATAAGTAAAAGTAATTCAGCTGAATCCAGCACAGTTTTATCACATCAATTTCAATTATCATATTTTTAAAAAATCATTAGATACCCTTTTAAATTTTTAGTAGCAGAAAAACCCAAAGCTATAGTGGCAAGTTGATGTAAATGAACAGAGAAGAAAAAGGATTCTCCAGCTTCTGAGAAAGGGAGGTGTAAACTGGGTAAAAGGTGAGTGCATTGTTTAACTGAATCTGCAGCAATAATTATAAGGAAAATATTTAACTTAGAGCAACACAAAAAATCCATGACCCTGAAATTTTTAACAGGTAATTCATCAAGTGTCAGGCTGAAAATACCACTTTAGAAGAAAAATTGTAATAAATCTGCAGTTGTTGGTTACAGTGTGCTAAATATTGTGAAACACTTTCCTAAAAGAAAGACACAGTGTGGTTTTGATAAGATTAAGGTGAATTTCAGCAAAGCATACACATTATTCTTCATTTTACTGTTTGGCAATTTCAATGTTGTTCTTCAGAGAAAACAAAAGTTTATAATGATTAACGTTCTGTGCTGTGGGAAGCATACACTCTACAACAATACTACTCTTGTGTCACACTAGCCTTCCTCGTCTATAACATCAGCACAAATAGTTTTTCAGATGAGTAACCAGCATTTCTGAGATAAGTCCTTCCTTTAACTACAATTGATAACGTGTGATTGTGTATTTCTGTGTCAATAGAGGCCTCAGGGAGACTGACAAATTTCCACTGAATCCCATATCAAAAGCTCAGGGCCCAGCTGAGTGGGAGTCCAGGGTTTAGCAGGCAAATGTGACACTCCCATTCCCACCTCTTTCTCCTGCCAAGAGATAGTGTGTCATCACAGTGCTCAGGGTTAGACCTTTACACTTCAAATTGAGAATCCATTTCCTCCACTCCAGGAAATATTCTATGTGGCTTGCATTATACTGGCAAGATGAATGCAAACTAATAGATGCATCTAAATGTCTGTTGCATCTCATGCAATCTCATGCATGTCTGTTTTCTAATCCTTGTTAGTGGAAAACAGAAAAAACTGATTTATAGTCACCTTAAAATTCCACCTGGCAGTGAAGGAACTCGGGCACACCGCCACGGAATTCTGTGTTCAAACCTGTACTCAGACATTTAACAGAATCGAGTTCACTGTCCAGATAAGCAATACCACACCTGTGCTGTTGACAACCATCATCCTTTGCTTCTCTAACACAAAGTACTTGCTCCTTTTCTGCCGCAGCAGCATCACTTGGTGTCACACAAACCCTTTAAGTCTGCCTGTCATCATCCTCGCATTCGAGGTTTTACCTGAAACACAGCTCCCCTTTGTCTTCTCTCACCACACTGCCTCCCCTTTCCCCTCCATTAAAGCCACCTTCTAAGCACTCCCTTTTGCTTCCCTTGTCATTTAACAGCAGTTTTACATGTGTTGTGTTTTACTCATTTCATACTCATAACACTCCTAGTTGTTGGGACAACAGGCACTTTTTTCTTGTTGGTGTTAAAACATTGATAATACTCTTAAAGAGCTCCACAAATTGAAAAAGCCCCTCAAAATTTAGCCAATAGTACAAGCTTGTGAGCTTGTTCTAATTCATTGTATACAATTGAAAATTTTGTTGGTTAGGTCTAGTCCCAGACTGGAGCTAAGTATTTTGGTGACAGAATCTTACTTTTTCTCCTGCTTACGCTGTTAATGGCAGAGCAGCCTGCTCTGGCTTTGGAGTCAGAAGACTGATGTGCACGTGAGGCTTTTTCTACAGAGAACTTTCCTCTTCAGAACAAAATTTAAGCCTCTTTGCCTTCAGGATAAGTTTAAGGCATGTAATTGTTTTTGTCAAAGGCTGATTTTCTCATTTTGACAGATAATATGCTTCTGCAACTCATTTGCTGACACACCATGGAAACACAAAGGTGTTTGTGTTCTGGCTGAAGTTACACACGTCATAAACTTTACCAGCTCATTCTAACATAAGAAGTGATGCATTACCATTTTTGTTCTAAGTGATTTCTATGTTTTTCCTCATCTGCGTATCTTTCAGAAGCAGGCTGGAACTGGTCATTTGTCCTATCTTTTTGTAATATGTGACCCTCCTTAAAGTCATCTCTTTCTTCCAAGTGCAAACTGGGAAGCATTCTGCTGCCCCACCATCTTTCTTAAAATGGCAAAACCAGCTGGATCTAATAGCCTTCTGCAGGCAACAGGGTGTTTGGGACGTATGCTGTGCTTTTTATGCTGTCCATTTTATAGGCTTTCACTGGTTAAATTACAGTGAATACAGAGGAGTAGATTTTGTGAACCACTAGCAGATGTTCACTGTTGCTAGTTTTGTGAGTCTTGTAAAACAGCAGGAACAGACTATGTGCAAAACAACTTTTTGTGATTTTGCCATCTCACACTGTTCTCACAGCACTGGCTTGGTAATGACATGATAAAGCTTGGGAGGTAAGCTTTGATTGCAGACTAGCTGCTGTTGGGATCTTCAGAAAGCCAGACCTGTAAAGTGTAGTTTGTTTTGAAAAGCCTGTGGCTGAGACAGCTGGCTTAACTGTAAATATAGTCATTTATAGTATAGTCAAATGCTTGACCTCTTATTCAGGTATTACTTATGACATCAATGCTGAATGTTTAAACTCTCTCACAATTTGTGTCCTTCAGATATAAGCTGTCATAGCTCTGTGTGAAATGTTAAATTTGGATGACATCATGTTAGCATGATTTCTTTGATTTTTGTGATTTTTCTAACACCTTTTTGTTCAGACGAGAAAATGATCAAAGAACAGCTTCACGTAAAAAGCAAGAGCAATAAAATATGTACATTTCAGATTTTTTTTTCAAATAATTAATTTAAACCTGGCCTAAGCGTATCAGTGTGGTAATTTACTGTCCTCTCTTGAGCTACCAAGTCACCTGGTTTAAATGGTTTTGTAGTCAAATACATGTTGTGGACAGAGGAAGAGATCTTTAATACTAAATCAGCCTTGCTCGAACGGGATCTGCTGCACACAGGCTCTTCTGCCTTTGAAAGGTTAAGGGAAGTTAAGACAAACAGAGGAGGCATTTCAATGTTTCAGATGTGAAAGTCTGAGCTAAATGGCAAATGACTGGAAAGAGGGGGACAACAGTGGGTAACTTTCACAGGTGACACTACAAAAATATATTACTAAGAAATATTACTTCCTTCTTTACTACACAGCCAGAAAACAAGCCTCAAAGAATAAAGTTCTAAAATTCATACATCATATTTAATAAAACCTGAAAACATCTACTGTATTATCTGATTCAGCTCATGCAGGATTACTCCTTTTAATGTTTTCCTGCATATGACAAAATTTAGTTCTAAAGCAATTGAAACTAGAACCCCTGAAGAACCATTTTAATAGTTCCATGTTTCAGAAATTCTGTACATTTCTCCACTTTAAATATTCTAACTTACTTTTTACTTCTCCTGATCTGTACCATTTTTAATCTGTTTAACTTAGCAATTGCTATCTATTCAGGTTCTTAAATTCCTTTCAACTATATACATGCTATTACCACACTTAATTGTAGCAAGGCTAATGTATGCATCTCTCAACTCCTTCAGAGCACCCATCTCAAGTCAAAGACTTTGTCTGATTTTAAAAAGAAATCAGTAAGCTCAGTAAGAATAGGTCCAGAGGATATTGATGCTTACCACGACTTAATTTCATAGTCCATCTTCCACTAATTTGTGATTTTTTTTCTCCCATTTCCATGGAAATCCTAATTATTTTTCCAGTCTTTAAGTGAAGAAAACTTAATGCAATCCAGTTGCAATTACAGTCAGCTTAGGGATACATTTCACTGTCCTCTAATATGTACATCTGAAATAACTTCACAAAATCTTAATGCAGGTGGCTTGTGCCAAGTGCCCAGTATGGTCCTTCTGTTCAAAATACAGCCAGTGATGTGTCTCACTGCTCACTAGTGGCTTGTTCACTGCCCTTTCTTGCCCTACCAGTGACACCTGAAGCCACTCAGCTTCTGTTCATTAAGAAGTGTTCTTCTCTTTTCATAGCACCACAACGATTTCTAGAGAGAGTTTTCACCTGTCTTCACTTTTTCCTTTGCAAGGACCTATCTCTGACTTGGGCCTGTTGCAGCAATAATGCTCATGATTCTGCAGATTCCTTATTGTTTGCAGAAGCTGGCGTTCAAAGATGGGGAGTATGAGAAAGTTCACATCAGCATTATTCCTGCTCTTCTTGTTTTGGGTAAAAATAAAATCCCATTGTCAATTTACAATTATTATTACTTTGCATAATGATGCCATAGTTCTGCTTTCCTAGAATCTAATCAGGAGTAAATATGCTATACATTTTACGGATAAAGGCTTCAGCAGTGTCCTGTTTAATCAACTGAGAATGCCAATTTTGTGGATGAATAAGTCTAGATAGTATTTCTGCTCTCATGATGTTAGCCAGATGCTGGAATGGGGATGATAGTGTGATGTAAGACGTACTCCCAGAGTGATGTCACCAACATTTGTGTTTGCTTTACAGGTTGATGACCAAATGAAGTTGCTTCAGAACTGCTGGAGCGAGCTCTTAATTCTAGATCACATTTACCGGCAAGTGGTACACGGGAAAGAAGGTTCCATCCTTCTGGTTACTGGGCAACAAGTGAGTATGTGGTCTTACAGAAATATTGAAGTCTTTTTTTTATAATAATTTTTAAAATAACCAGAGTTTAACTAGGTCAGAAGCACTCCTGTGTTCTCAGAGATTCTCCACAAATACTGTAGGTAAAATGACTTGTGCACTCTATTTCTAGTCTGCTGATTACAGTTAAACTTATAAAAGCAGATACAATCATAAGCACTTTGCTCTTCAAGTATACTTGTTGGCTTCAGTAATTGAAAAATAGCAGATGAGAAGTGTTTCACAAGAAGTAGTATTTCCTTGGGGCTAAAATGGTTTCTGACAGCAACAACACTCCCAAACAAAATGCTCTAGGTTTAAGCAAGTATAGCTTTTTTTTCCTTCAGAATTGTGATTTACTGAAAAGAATTTCTAGCTGGGTCAGAAATCTAGAGAACCTGCTGCTTACTATCTCAGAAATATCTTGTCTTTAGAGAGATGTGCACATGTTTTAGAAACTGGACAATTAAGACATCTAATTCCAGAAAACTTATTCTGTCCATAGGCTATTAAAGCAGGTATTGTCTCAGGAGCTGTCTCAGAGTATGCACCCTGCAGTTTCTGCTCAGCTTTCCAAGGGTTAATTTTCTTCACGTGTCAGATACACAGCTATCCCAAAATGCAAGAGCTATAATGTAGCAAATATTAGGAAAACTGTGAGAAAACACAAAAGAAAGAGAAGATTCTGTCTCCATCATACTTTCCAAAGCACAAAGAACTTGACGGTAAAATAAGAATCTTATTCCTAAGATTATTCTTCTGCTTTTAACAGAAAAAAAATGACAGTATCAAAGAGAAGAAAAGTGTGCCTGTACATTATGTTTCTGACTCAAAGTAAAAACAAACGATGGCTCACTGGTATTTAAGTAGCTGCAAACTGAACTGCTTCAATTTATACACACCTGGGAGAGAGCTCATTTTTCTGTGCTACACCACACTTCTGTCTGCATGTTGTGGAATCTGCTTACAGCTTTAGTTATAATTGTAAAGTTGCAGCTATTTCTTAACACTAAGAGCAAGTGTTTATAAGAATCAGAAAGAGAAATAACTAAGATTTAGAGGTCTACATTAGAAGGGAGAAATGATCGATTTCTCTAAGAAAGGAATTGGGAAAATTCAAATTCTAGCTATGGAACTGACTCCTGCACTCTGTGGAAAGCCACTAATCTATTTCAGATATCATTCTACCACCTAATTATATTAGCAAAAGTTAGTTGCATTACTCTTGATTTATATTGGTGCTATTGAGAAAATGACTGAGTACTTTCCATTTCATTCTCTGCAAAAGACAGACAATTTTACTGGCAATTATTTCATTTACCACACAGGATGCTTGCTTATTCCTGTGTTTATAAAGCCATAAGTATATTGACAGGTTTCTGTTCCTGAGAGAACTGCTAAATTAGTGTCTCCTTTGTTATGTGATTAGCTAGTTTTAAAGGTACTGAGCGCCTAAGTCCCACTGAAATCATTAGAGACATCTAACTGCCCTTAAATTCTAGCCATTGTCCCCATTTTCCCACAGCAATAATTTTTTTCCTCATTAGCCACTTTTATCTTTTCTTGAAGATAAAAAACCCAGCTGCACATGATCTCAAGGCAAAGCAGAGCATTTCTTCACTGTTGGACAACAGGTAGCAGGATGCTTCTTAAATGTACTGCTAGCAAATCAGCAGCTGGGTTTGGAAGCTGTGTTTTTCCAGGCAATCTCCAACTGGATTAAAACCTGGCTAAATTGAAATGACTGCATCTATTTTTGCCCCGTGTTTGTAAAATGGGCTTAATACATCCTTCTTTAAACCAAATTTCACTTTCCTATGCCAAAGTTTGTAATTCTGAAGTTGGTGCAAGAACCCCCGGAGTCTCCCTTCTGTACTCTCCCCTTTGCACTTAGGTTGAGAGCAGGAGCCCCATTACTAGAACAGCAACAATAACTCTAAGCTGGTCCTTTTCCTTATGGGTGGACTCACACTTGCAATAGATGCAGAACATCCATGAATGTGCCACAGATTCTCTCTGAGAAATAGGGAGACTCCAGACCTGAAGTAATTACGAAGTCTCTGGCTGCTGTTTCTGAAATCTACACATAATGCCCCTGCTTTATCCCAATTTCACTCAGCTCTGGTCACTGGATCCTCAGTGAAAAACCATATTGCTCTCAGGAGCTGGCACAGCAGCACTGCTGGGAGTCCAGGTATTGCAGCAGTGCCAGTGCTAGGCCAGTACATGAGTTGTGTGCAATTTCTCAATCAAAAGCATTTACTTTAAAACATCATCTACTTAAATGATTTTCATGGATAAAAATCATTCCTTGAAGAACCTCTTTTATTCAGATGGACGAAATTGGGTGGAGTAAGTGGAAGTTTTAAAATATTTAGAATTCCCAGAGCCACAAATCTTAAAATCACAGAATAATCCAGGCTGGAAGGGATTTTAAGGAGTCATCACTCCAACCCCCGACTCCAGCCAGGTTTCTCAGGGCTTTGTCCAGTTGGGCTTTGAAAATCTCCAAGGATGAAAACTGCAAAACATCTGTACGCAGCTGTGAGTTAATTTTTTAGATAAGTTGAACCAATACAACTGTTTCTTTTCCTAAGTGTCAAGACGGACCATCTTGGCAGCACCAACACAGACTGTTGCATTCTAAGACACAATGTCAGTTCAAATGTATTTATGAAAGGACAATTATGACTGTGTCTGTATCCTCTGTAACAACTGTAAAATAATTCTGGAAAGCCACACTTCTAGACCTGGGCATTATGAGTCTTTGCTAGGGCACCAAGTGCTGCATACTTTCTGATTGCTGTCCTGAACCTTTCAGTTCCCACAGAAGAACCAGGAAAAAGCCATGCCACCATTTCATAATGATTACTGGATTAAGGTGTGGAAAGCACTCTGACACTTCTGATGAAAAGTGCTGTAGATGTTTTTATTTCTGCTACCAACAAAGCACTATGAGCAAAATTACAGTCAATCATCTGGCTTTCAAAGATAATAACTTTAAATTGAGGACCTGAGCTAGATTGCCAACTTTATTACCTGAGAGATCAAGATTATTGTCACAAGTTACCAAATTTAAGACCTCAGAAGCCTCACTCCTCGCTTTCCTTAATATATCCCTCCATAAAAGCTACTCATAAACACAGTCCTTTTTGCAATCACAATCAAGGTGGAAGCTGTAAGGTGGGAATTTACCACCACTTAATTAGAACCTACCTGCTCTCTCCACTTAGACTGCACAGTCTCTGTTCCTCAGACACAAAAGTCAAACTTCATCCTGGTTCCCAGGGCCAAACCACTGCCAGTTCTGTAGGTATCTAAAATGAGCTAGTAGTTAGAAGAATACTTGATAATTTTCAAACATATTGGCTCAAAACCTATTACTTTAGGGCACTCCTATCACATTTCCATACATCTGCATTTCCCTCAAGCCACTGGCTTATGAGATTTACCCAGTGTCAATCCACTGTTCCCACTTTGATGGGGAAAAAGTGCAGTCAGCAACAAAGTAGTAAGCTTTGGCCGCTGCACAAAAAGAGACTGTGTTTTATTTTATTTTGTTATTTATTTGGTTGGAGTTTCATAAATGAAGCTCTTTTGTGTGTATGTGTTTCAAGAAAGCACTATTTTCAGATCATTACAATTCCTCAGCAGTTCCTTGGAAACAAGTTCCTCCCTGTGCTGCACACTTCATTTTCTGCACTAAGTACTGCCCCTCAGCAGTAGCAATTACCATTTCAAAAGAAAATAAAGTAGCACAAATGCATTTTACAACTCTCAAAATTTCATAATAGAAAACAGCTAAGGAGTGATTTGCAGTGTGGTGGTTAATTGTAAATCATTGCCAATATGCTCTCCACATGCCAAGTTTTGTAGGCTTGCCATGTGGCATGTAATTTTAACAGACCATTTCTAATTATAGAATTTTAATTCCTCCAACTTGAGCACTTCCCTTTCATATCTTCTACACTAGCAGTAACTGCCAGCTTCCAAGACCCAGCACACACAGGGTAGACACTAAAGCTCTGCACAGAATATCGTTGTTTGTGCATTTTCCTGCAAGTCAATGCAGAACGTGTGAGCTGTAGCCTCATCTGCCCAGACACAATCTGCTCCTTTTGTTCATACCTACACTCTACTCATTTTTGCCAAATATTCCCTCTGCTGAGTTTGGTCAAAGGCTTCAGATTAAAACGGCCATCCAAAAACATCTCTAAATCTCAGACTTGTTTGAGGCTGTTGAAACTATTGATTTAGTTGAAGTCATCACACAAATGCATCTTTACAGCTGGATTTGTATTCTAAAGCATAGCACCAGAGAAGAGCACAAGATCTTGATGGTGTTGTCAAGAAAGATCATCCTGGCAGAAGTACCACCGAAGTACAAAAAGTACAAGAGTGTTAGAGCAAGGAGTAACTGCAAAGGACATGAGAAGGAGCTGGCAATAAAAGTAGATAAGGAAGCAGGCTTTTTTGTTCATCCTAGAAATTACTAAAAATATACACACTGGTCACAGGTATAGAAAGCTAATGAATATCTAGTGGAAAGCTATTACTTCTTATATTTTCAGAAATTAGTAAGTTGGGGGGGGTTTTCCCATTAGGCATGTGGTGGTAGTCAGTGAGGCTTCATAGCTGTAGCTGGCACATAAGAGGTGCTGGCATTTGAGGGCCAAATCTAGAAGTCCTTACAGGAGCAAATAAACATAGGATTTGTTTCAAAGTGAATACAAATGAAGTCAAGCAACCATTACCTTGATGTTCAGTATAGCATTTGCTCTCTTACACTCTAGTGGTTTCTGCCTAAAGGAAAACAAGGTTGTGCTACTTGTTAAAAGTGCCTCACACCTTATGAAGATATTTTGCTGGCTGCTTCTTGGGGATGAACTAGTTCTCACTTAAACTAGGTAAAGCACACCAAAATTCAGCTATAACCACAAAGTGCCCTGAATTTAGGTTTGTCCAAATATTCTTTAAACATTTTGAGCTTTCAAGTAGCTATGGACACACCTGTGAACAACCTGATCCCAATTTACATGCACTTTGCTGTGTTACCATGAAACCATCATAGCGTTATGCTTTTAAGTCTAAAATTCCAGTTCCAGTAAAAATTCATGGAGAGGACACCCAACATGAATCTTTGCACACCAGAGCTCTTCCATTTCCCACACGCTAACCCTGTTGTATTCATAGGAAACACATTTCTTTTGTATTCTGTACACATTGTTCCCATAAAGAAAACCAAAGCTTTTTGCCTGGAGTCTGGCAGATTTCTTCAATCCTTCTAGTCCTGTGCTAGTGAACTCATTTGTAAACATAAACTCATGTAAAATCCCATATTTGATTTTAAGCTTGCCCAGCATGGGAGGGAAGTTGTTCAGAGACCCAACTCAAAGTAGAAAGCACCACATCAGTCTGTCCCAAGTGCCTATTGGAGGAATGATAGTGATGGGATCCAAGGTGAGCACATCCAGTCTTCCATTGGTGGGAAAGGATTTAAAACAATAGAGTAGATATTTGTGTAAGATAATAGTAGATATTTGTGTAAGATAATTGGGTAATAAGGGGGAGTGAACTTACATGGTTAAAAGCTCCTGAAGAAACCGTCTGAGTTAGCACAGCCTTGTAAGATGTTACCCAAACATTTACAAAAAATTTTCGAGTGATGCTCTGTCTCCTGATGAAGTTTATTGAATATTCAGACTCATCAGTGATTTCATATCATGTCATCTCTATACAAAAAAACCACAAAAGTACATTACAAGACTTTGGTAAAGAAATGGGTTCTACTGTACTCTGCAGTACTTTGGAGTGTTACTATTTGCATATTATAGTTAATTATCAAGCACCATAACATCATCCTAGGGGAAAGGTCCACTGGCAACTTAATTCATTATCTTCTATTATTGTGTATCACGTTAAAATGACAAGCATCTTATGCTGCATAAGTCAACACAATTTTAATTAATACATCCAAACCCAGCAACCAGCAGATACAAGCATATCTGCAGGTTTTGTCTGTCCTGAGTCCTCCTCAATTTTTGTATATAGGCACCTCTTCAAAGTGTTTTCCATGTTTATGTGCTTAGAAACGTAACAGAAATACTGTTTTTAATGAAATAATAGTCTGAAAAGGTCAAAGTGAATTTAATAATCACTGTAGTTTCCACAGAAATATATATTTCAGGAAACAGTGAAAGGTTGCAATATAAATTAACTTGTTTGCTCTATACTCTGCTAAATGCATGCTTCTGAGGTAAGACTCATCCACCCACACACCATCCACTCAAGCCAGCTCTCGGGCTCTCAGCAGGGTCAGGACTTGAAGACCCAGGGCAGGTCACTGTGGGCCACTGCCAGGCTTTCAGTGGTGTTTGTGTCCGAGGAGGGGTGGCAGGGAGCAGCCCCTCAGCAGCAGCAGCAGCAGTCAGATGTCCTGGCCAGGCTGTACCCAGCAGAGCAGGAGGAGCAGGACAGTCCCTTTGCTGCACCTGGGCACCCAGTGCCTCCTTTGGCTCCATGCCCCAAACACACAGTAATCTAATTTACTGAATTATACATGAAATCAATGTTTTATTAACTTGAACTGCCTTAGTCTACTAGATTATACTGTGGCTGTATGGAGCCACAGCAGGGGCTTTATTCTTTACTTGTACAATCCCTGTCTGATTGAAAGGAATGGCATTCAGGGATAGTCAGTACCTGGTAACTGCCATCAACAAATAAAATCACACTAATCATATTCTGAAGACAATTTCAAGCTTGCTGAAGCACTGAAAGGGGTGGTGCAGTTCCACACAATGCTTCCACACGATACCACAGTCATTTCTAGAAATCAAACACTGCTTAGTTTTAGAAGAAAAAAGAAACTTAATTCCACGATTAAGTATTAGATTTTTTTGTGAGCACAGAGTTGAAACCAGAGGCCACCACTTCATTCCATCAGAAAAATTACTATCCGAGCCCAGTAAAACCAGGGATTTGTCTTCAAGAATCATTCATTACCAAGACACACCATTTGCAAAACAAAAAAGCACAGGTGCTCCCTGCATTTTTGGCCTTCAGCAGCAGCATTTATTTAGCCCAAGGTACAGGAGGAATTCACACTTCTGTTTGTGCAGCCATAACTTTAGGTCCATCATTTAGCTTCCAAATAAGGTTATGTGTAAGCTTTGACAAAGCTACTGTTTTCAAAAAAAGCGAGTCAGCATACCATCCACAACATCAAAATCAACTGTGAAAAGTAATAATACTAATTGGGAAGCAAGTATAATTTATTTCAGTAGTGATTTTAATTGTACCAACAGTACAATATAAAGTAAATGCTAAGACTTCAGTATGCAATTAAGCATTTTGCATAAGATCCAGGCTTGTTTAATCTTTATCTTTTAAAAGTGCTTTTAATCATGAATTGGAAGGTAAAAGAATGAATACACCTCTTAATATCAATTTCTGCATACAGGACCAAGCAAGCAGAACAGTGTAGTTTTTAATGTGACCATTTTTTCAGAATAGACATTAACTGAAGCTTTTTCATGCACAGTTGCTTTTGTATAAACTGATTGACACCTTTGGGGGTCGTCTTTCCACTGACTCATAATTTTGCTCACTCTTTAAAAAAGCCTTCTGCACACCTACTATTCTCTAGTTAAAGCTGAAAATTCAACTCATCATATTTACACAATTAAAAAAAAAATCCATTCTGCGTTGTTTTTAATTGCAAATCCTACTCAAGGGACCAATTCTCCTGCTTAGGAGGCAGCCCTGCGCCTTCTACTAGAGAGCCAACTGCAGTCAATTATGGTAATGAAATGTCAATAAATATAAAAATTTAATACAGCCTGTTCCTGGTGAGTGGCAGATGAGGACTTGCCTCCCAGACAAATTTGCTGGTGCTGCAAATATTAAATGCACCTGAAAGAGGAGCAGGTTGCCTGAGAGCTCTCCAGTAGAGGGATGCTGGGAGATCCAGGCATCTACTGGGTTTTTCCATTATGGCATAATCGCTGCACTAAGGCCACTGATATTCTTGACATTCAGACATCTTAACTTCTTATTATGAAGTGACTAGCATATTTTCCCCACAATTTGGAACCTCAGTAAGGGATTTTGAGCTTTTTTCCCCCCTCTTTACAATTACAAAAGGGAAATTAAGTTGTGAAATTTCATGTTTATATGTGACCAGTTTCTCAATATGAAGTAGTTGAATCATGTCACTACATTAAACTGTTTTTTGAGTAAAAAGTATTTCAAGTACGTTACTTTATTTTTTCTTATTTATATAAGTATATATACATAAAGAAATATGTATAAATACATCTATAGAAAGAGTGAAAAATAAGAGATGAACAAGGAAGTAATTTTTGAGATTTCCAAAGGTCAGATCCCAGTTTTGTCACAGATTTCTTTGGCCTGGCATATGCAATTTAAGGTCACTACTTCAAGTTTCCCCAGGTGTAAAAGAGAGCAATAAAACTTACCTCACAGGATGCTTGAGCATAATCTATTGATTTAATTGAAACATAAGCACAACTGTAACTGCTCCAACACTGCAGCATGTTGTTATTCTTAACCTCCATACAAAAAGTGTAACCTCCTTTTCCTTGTGTAGCTGCCTCCAGTCAGTTTCTTAGGAGTAATAAGAGTACGTATACATGAAAAGTCAGTAACTTATTGATTAAATTAAGGCCATTACCAGGAAAAGTTATTTTTAGTTTCTTTCAGTCATCTTTCTATCTTTCCTGGATGAAATTTTTTTTTCCTTTTTTACTGCTGTTTATATTAGAGTAAAACCATTTCAATAGTTTTAAAATTTAAAAAAAAATCAAAATCTTTAACTTTTTTTTTAAAGAGATTTTAAGGGATCAGAGCCTGGAAAAACAAAACTTTATGGTATTGATCTATTTGGTAATACCTACCATTCTTTATTAACTACTTTATTATGGGAAGCCTTAAAATTGGGATAAGAGCACTGATGCCATTAAGTGAATCAGTGACCCAAAGCAAGCACTCACCACTGTGCTTAGTCTTAATTTACAGCCAGACTTCACTTACATGAAGTGTGGTTGGCCATTTCCCTGTTGCTCTGGAGGCTCCTGAAAGAGAAAGGTGTTGGTAACATTAGAGCACCCAGGCAAGAAAAGGCATTTTGAAAATGTGTCACTGACCTGCTTAGGTCTCAGGCAGCTGGTCAGCAGTGGTTCCTCACAGCAGCAAGCAGCACACCAGGCCCTTTCCATGGGACAGTGGCACTTGCAGGGGCTCTCTAGCACTGTGATGCAGAGTGGGCTGAGCATTGCAGCAGAAGCTGTTGTTCGGGTCACCCCAGTTCTGATACACCAGTTACTCCCTGCTCCATGCCAGGACACTACCCTGTCTCAGATCCAGCTCACCTCAGCCTCTCACGTTTTCCCATAGGCTGCAGTACCCTTCTCCACTGGTCACCATCTCATGACAAGGCATGCACACCTACAGAGTGGCAGGGGCTGGTACAGCCACCTGCATGGAAGCATCCCCATAATGGGACCGCCATTAGCCAAAAAAGTTTCAGCACACTGGGCTTGGGGAGGTTGTCTGAGGTTCAGGGATTGCCCTGCACCAGCAATGACAGGCTTTAAGTATCCTGTGCTTGTGCATATTTCCCGTTTCAATAAGGTGTATTAATTACAGCTTTCTGTTGGATCCCTGTATATTCCGAGTGTCACTCGGAAAGCTTGCAGGCAGGTCAGCCTGCCCCAAGGACAAACAGGCAGCACGACAAGGGCAGCAGCCCCAGAGCAGCCCCACCTGTTTCTCTACCCCAGGGACAGGAGCTTTGTGCCCTGCAGTTGCTGCTGGGGACAATGTGGGGGCAGCTGGGCTGTCACACACCTGCCAGCCCCTCCTTCCCTAGCAGGGGAGCACTTGCCAGAACAAGTGTGTTCAAAGCAACTCCAACAAATACAGGGATTTCGTGTAGCTCAGAAGAACAGAAACCACCCACACAATACCTCTGTTTCCTGTGGGAATACACCGACATTTCTGGGCTTGAATAGATGTTTCTGGCCAAGTTATGGACACGGCACTGTTTTCCATGAATATTATAATGTTCCTCTGGAGTAACACCACCAGTGTAGGCATGAAGCTCACTTCATCAGTTGTTCTTCACAGGATCATACAATTATAGTGAGATACAAGAGACACCAAGTGAATAAAACAAACCGAGATGGGGACAGCTACCGTGTGTCATAAGCACTTTTCATATATAAAGCCTCTAATAAAAAGCTGATACAGACAAACCAGCACTCACAATGATGTGACATACCATTAAGATAAATGGTTAAGTGTTATTTTCAATATATACCACTGTGTTAAAATTGGTTTATGTATAAAATCAACTTGACTTGATAACATCATTAAATTGAGAATGATTCCTTTACCCAAGAGTATCCCAATTGTATATTATTGCTTGAAACATTCTGAAGTGTGGGCGTGACAACCAGATAGGAATACAATTCTCTTTTACAGGTGGATTATTCCATAATAGCATCCCAAGCTGGAGCCACCCTCAACAATCTCATGAGCCATGCACAAGAACTTGTAGCAAAGCTTCGTTCCCTGCAGTTTGATCTACGAGAATTTGTATGTCTCAAATTCCTGGTGCTGTTTAGTTTAGGTAGGTACCCTCTAATCTTCATACTCAATGGTGTTATTGTTTTTTTCTAAAAACATTGAAAATATTTTGCTTTTTAAAAATTTTTCATGAAACACATGATTTTGAATATATTTAATGAGGTTCACAGTAATCTGAGGATAATCTTTTAATTATCAGGTGCAGGGAAACTACAAGGATTAAAAGTGTGTTTCTATGCAAATGACTCCTACAAGCTATGGAATTTATTAGAGTGTTATAAACTTTCTGTATTTCGGTATGTGATTACTGAATTTTCCAGAACAAGGATAAAATTCTATTAGACATCCTAGAGAACAGTGGAAAATACAGATTGCCATGTTCTTCTATGATATTGAATACAGTTATGTAAAGTAGATGGAGTGGGGATATGGTTGAAATTTCACTCTTATTCAAAGGCATCTGTGGTAAGTATAAACAATCTTCTTTGCATGTGATGGCTGTCACATTGTAACCCATAAATCAGCAATGTACCTCCTAGTTTTTAAAAAGTGAAAGGAACTCCTAAAGTTCAAATTAATGACAGTAGCTTTATGACAGATCTGGATAGGAAATAACCTTTAAAGGGAAGATTGTTTTGTACTGGTGGAGAGGACAGAATTGGAAAGATACCTATGCAAGACAAATTATTTAAACCAGTGCCCTCCAATAAATCAGTCAAGAAAAATCACTGGTGCCAAGAATAAAAAAGATCTTAGGGAGATGGATTCCTATTGACTTCATTGGAAGAGATTTTTCTGCCTGTCCTCTGAATCAGGTTTGCACTTTGTTGTGAAGCTGGTCTAAATGAACTTTGCCCAAGTGAATTTTTTTTACTGGCAGACTTAAAAATATAAATAAGGTCAGACCCAGCCATACCTCCATAGCATAGGTGGTTTTGTCTACAGAGAGTGTGAACATGTGAGCCGAGGACAACAACGAATGAGATACCAGCACTGGTGACATTAAGTAATGCTTTCCTTTAATTTTCAAATTGTTTTTAAAATTCTGTAAAGGAATAGAGTTATAAAAATAAATGACTGTAATGCAATTGCAAGTAGACTAAAGGGAATAGTTTTGGTCACACTGTGGAGCATCAATTACAGTCTTATATGTCCCTCTGTGGTGTTACAGAATTTGAACCTCCTTGAGAAAATTTTAGAATAAGCTCCCTTTAAATGCAGGGAACATAAAAGACCAATGCTTCAACAGTACAGGACACAGAACATGTAGAAAATAGAAAAGAATTATTTTATAAATTAGTATGATGCTAACAGAATTGATCATTATGAAGTATGTCGATTTTGGATCCTAGGAAGGGATAATGGATTTCCTTGGTAACTATTAACATTTTGTATTCAGGGCTTCATTGCTGAATATCTTACATTCAGAGAAGCAAAAGCAAACCATCTGTTGCCAAATTACATTTTATGAATTAATCTGATGGATAATAAGAATTCACATTTCCTAATTCCTAATAAGTAGGTTTTCAGTCATTAGTGTCACAAAAATGTCTGTAGAGCCTGTAGCATTCTTCTGATAAAATATTTAGAGAATTTATCTCAGTTCAGAAATATTTTAAATTAGCTGAATAAGTGAAGTGCATTTGGAAAATTCTCACGTTTAGGTGGCTTTTTATGTGATGATTTTCATCATCTGTTCTAGTACTTTGCATTGCTTTGGGAATCATTCTCATACCTTTAGCTCTTCTCATTCTGCCAGGTGCTGTGCTTAACTTCTGATGCAGTTGGGCAGGGATAATCTGCAAACTTGTACCAAGCCAGGTGATCCAGTTTTTCTCTCACTTATGCTACTAGAAAAAGAGCCATTTTTGCTGCTAATAGGAACCTTGCAGTCACATCACTTGTGTATAAAAGTGATGTAGCTAAGACAGGTTGAACACCTTTGAAATCGATCCGTTCATTATTTAGCATATGGCAGAATCCTATTTGCTAATAGTTAGAGCTAGATATTCTTCTGCAAAGAGTGCAATGGGAAGACGTTACCACTTGACCCACAGGACAGAGGCAAATATTTAATGAGAATAGTGACAAAACTGAAATGATAAACACAGATACACTTTCCAGCTAAGTGCTTAAGCTTGTGCCCGAAAGAATGAATGAATCATCTAGCTGAAATAAGATGCCTCACATCCTAAGAGCAAGTCAGGTTTCAGAAAACACTGAAGTGCCTAACAGGAGGCATTCAGCAGGGCTGTCAAAACCAGCTAAGCTTCGAATTCTACAGAAATAACTGGGAGTAATTATTGTACCTAAGATCTAGGTACATTTGGCACATATCTACATCTCTTAGGCATCTCAACAGAAAACTGGTCTTGATGACAATAATATATCACTTAATCAAAAAATATTTCAAAAACCTCAGCTGTTTCTTGTTGACAATCTGGCCCTGTAATGTTTAATGGAATAAAAAGTGCTTCAAGACATACCCTTTTTACATTTCTGTGGATGTTCATGTGAGTGTTAACCAAACCAATAAAACCTTTTACTATTGTTCTTTAGTCCAGTGCTTGATTGAAAAATAAATGTCTAATATAAAGCCTCTCAAAGGCAATATGAAGTCAATAATCCACAGAATTAATTTATTGGGAAGAAGCTGTTTGGGTTTTTATAACTGTATAGAGATGAGACTGCCTTTTAAAGCCATTTGTTATTCATGGCTGTGCTATATTGTCTGTCTCTCCACAAGACGGCAATCTCCTTTAGGGCAAAGAACTTGGTCTCTGCCTTTTTTCTTAACACTTCAGCAGTGATTATCTTAGTAAACTAACAGTAAAACCATGTTCAAAACCCAAAGTACTTAGAATAATTTTTTGAAATAGAATTAAATCACATCAGTTTTGCTTCCTAGATTTTAAATGAAAGAGGTAATTGTTATCTACTTGTGAGGAGTTCCAAAGGGTTTATATAGGAAAATCCTTTTGATTTTTGGCAGCATTTAAGAAGATGTTGCTGAAGCTTAGCCAGAGCATATTAAGTGTAGCCTTTGTGGCTGGCAATGCACATCTCTTCCAGCAGCCAAACTGCACATCCCCACTTCAGTGAGTGGTACCTCAGGCACAGGAGCTCAGCTCCTTTCTCCAGTGGGCCACCTGGTCTGTCTGGGACCATCTGACCAACACTGCCAACCATATAATGGTACAGTTGACTCAGCAATTATTCAATAAGCAGAATAGTTTGGTAACTAGTCTCTTAAGCGTGACAACTCTTTAGTGCTATAGAGTATTTATATACGTAGAGCTACATAATTTTTAAATTCCCTCTCTCAGCTGTAAAAAGCAAATGTCTTTACAGGTAGGTAGTTCTTACCTCTCTGTACATAATAGTCTTTCACGTCCACAGATCCTCATACTTCAGTGACTGTCTACCCTCAGTGTGCTTCACGCCATCCTTTAGTTCAGTCACTGCCAACCTCTGGAAAGGAGCAAGTCCATCACTCCTGGACTAATGCTCTCAGCAGATAACCAGTTCAATTGAATCAGTCCTTCAGCTCTTGTGTTCCCACAGGTTAAAAAGTCAGAGAACAAATAGTCCTTACAAGCAGCAAAATCATCATAATCACACTGGAGATTACCATCTTGTGCATGGTTTGGACTCATCTGTATTTCATATGAACAAGACTTGACTTGTAAAGACATTAAAGCACCAGCAGAGATCCCTTTCTTCACAGCTTCACTGCACCATCAGTGGTCAGTCAATTACTGTCAAGACATAGGAAGTTTGGACGAAATTTAAATTCCATCACATTACTCTGATCCACTTACATGACCTACCATTCTACTGCAGCACTCCATCAGGGTTCCCTTAAAGAATCTCAGTCTTTGTGTGAGTTAGTCCTCTGGCAATTCCCTCACTGTGTACCTCCTCACTACACATAAACAAACATATGTTGTTTTCCTCTCTCACTGTACATCAGAACAGAGTTACACAAATCAGCCAGTCTAACTGGCACCCGAGATCACAGTAAAGCAAATAGAAACAGGTCTTGTGATCAAAATTGCCCTTCATAGTTTTGGTTGTGCAGCCTGGTATAACTGCCAAGCCATCTTCCAGTCACTTCTTCCCCTCCTTGATCCCTGATGGACATGTCTGAACTGTGCTCCAACATCTGTCTTTGCTGCAAATGATACACTAGGTGCTGATTGAATGTTTTATTTGAAGACATTTTAGCTGGACTGCTAAAGCCAAAGCATTTTATTGCAAAGGAGCAATCCATCTACCAGTGTGATTTATTTGAAACAAGTCTTCTGTTTAGGTGGCCTAGAAACAGCATTTTGTGTTATCAATCTCCATTTCAATTATATTGAGGAATTAGTTTGTTTTGAAGTAAATCAAAACATCAGTTCTGATTACAGTTATCCTTGCCAACCTTTCTTTGACTGAGGTTTACCTCACGTCTGCAAACCCCAAAACAAGTCTGTTTTCTGGAGCATCATTTCTGTGACTTCACATATAAAGGTATTCTCCCCTTAATTCCAAGTAAGGGTGTGAAGATAACCAGTATGTCAAACCACAATTTAACTCAGGCATGTCAGCCAATTTTTTTCAAGTATGACAATAGGTGGATTAAAAAAATTCAGTAGCTCGAGAGATTTGCAAATATGTATTTCTTGACTTCTTAGTTGTGTTTGGCAGGTTTCTTCCAAGCTAAAAGAACCAAGGTGGAGTCACAATAACTCAGCAACTGTAATCACACAGTTAATGCAAAGTTAGTGGCCATGTACAAGTTGCAAAACTTGGAAAGGATAAAGACATCTTTGGCAGGCTTGAGTGTTAAACATACTTTTTATGCAACCTGATGAGCTCTTGTCCATCATATGGAAAGAGAACATCTGGGAAAGATGCTGCTCACATACGTCTGTAACTGTTTATCATATTTACCACCAAATGACAAGAAACATCTCTAGCTTTCTGAAAGTTGGCCACGTTGAGGATAATGTGATTTTTTACCCTAATCTGGAAGTCATAATACACCTAATTTTTCTATACTATATAACCAGTATAGCCCACAGTACAATCAAAAAGTAGGCCAAAACCAAAATACAAATGATTTGTCTTTAATAACTACTGGCTTGAATCAAAATACATTATAGATAGGAAAAGCAAATGTGTCAGTTTATTTTCATTACCACATTTGACATTAATTTGGAAACTCCCTTCTCTCTTTGTCATAAATCAGAATTAGAAATAAAAGAAATAAACAAAAACAAACAAAAAACTCACCCCACACGTGCGGCTGAATTCCCTAATTCTGAGGCTGAAATAGACTCAGATGCTCCACTGGGAGATGCAATTTTGACCTCACTAATGTGCAGAGAATTTCACTTCATTTTTACTGGAGCCAAAATTTGCTTCCTATCACAGAACGAAGTTCAGATCAAATTTTCAGCAATTAAATTTGATAAATGACTAAATTTAAATGATGCTTGAAGAATCAAATGAGTGTCTTAAATGGGATCTTTTCTGTCATCTTCATTTTATCATCCAGTAGCTTTACAGACTGGTCACTTAACCTGAAATCAGCCATGGTTTTCTCTTTACGAAAACTTCCCATTTGTCCTGCTGGTTTTTATTATCTGAACTCAGCAAGGATGATTTGTCAAACCTCCCATCAGAGCAGTTTGTAAAGTGAAATGCCAATAGGAAGAAAGTTAGACATCATTTGACCCATGTCCAGGCACTTGTCCGGCTGTGGAGCTAAATGCTAGACTAGGCAGCAGCTGACTGGTCCCTCTCCCTTATCACTGTCAGGACACAGATAAATGTACTTCATTTAAGAAATGAAGGCTTTATCAATGGACAAATAATTGCAGAGCCACTATTGATCTCACATCCCACTTAACATGAGACAAGAGGGTCCAGTAAAAACAGTAAACATTTAATCATGGTGGATGTCAAACAATGGGCTCTTGCTTAAGCAACAAATAAAAACCGCAGCAAAAAAGAACTCAGTTTTTAAACAAACCACAGTCTTACTTAAGGGTTCAGCAGAAATCCAACACTCTGTTCTCATTTCTGTTAAAATGAGAGGCATATTAGCAAGTTAAGAGGAATATTAGAAAATTAACCTTTCCTTGCTTTTAGTCTCCATAGAGTCAGAGGTGAGATGAGAGGAGGTATTTGAAGTCCTGGTTCCCACTACCTGCACATTTGGAAAAGAAATTCTTGTCTGTTAAGGTCTTAATGCAGATGACACAGGCTGAAATGAAGCATATTGAAGGCAGACTCTACCCCCACCACTCACAAGACTAGAAGGACTTCTTGCAAACACACACTCAAGGAGCAGCAGCACAAAACCTGCCTGTGCTCTATTTCACCTGGTGCCAGTAACTCACATCAGTGTAGTTATACAACAATTTCCAGATGAAAAAAAAATAGCTGTTGCACTTTTTAACGTACTTTATGTGACATCATTGTTCTATTCATTGTTCTATTAGATTTACAGACTAGCAGAATCTTTGCCTCAGGGAGTTTGCAATCTCAGTACACAGAAAAGAAAGAAAAAAAGTAGCAGCAAACTATGACAAAACATGAGGCTGTAAATATTTTCACTTCCACAGTTTTTGCTGAGGGTTTCATTAAGGATATGTATGCAGATAGGAAAAAAAGAGTATAAGCATCAACTGGAGGTAATATAACACGGAACATTGACTAAATTTTTGTAGAAATTATGATACATAACAGCACACAAACAAATACAATAGGAGAATAAAATGAAGGACTTAGTGAGGCAGGAGGTTTTACCAGACCAAAAGGAAAACAGGAAAGAAGACCAGAAAATTAGACAAGAACCAATTCATGCAGGATTATATATAACTAAGTGTACTACAGATATAAAGACATAGCCTAGCAAATTTTGCATGTAGATCTTTATCGTGGATGAAGATTAAGTAGGTGCTGGGAATTTCAAGTGAAAAGTATTACATGACAGCCCTCCTTGGCAAGTCAGTGCAAGCCAATAACAAAGAATTTATCCAGGCATGGACTTGTCATTACAACTGTGCCCACTTCTCACTCAAAGGGACAAACAGTGCTTAGGGTTTAATGCTGTGGTCACCCTAGATGTTTTCACTTTTGATAGTTTGTAAACATACAACTATTTTTATCCCTCTTTATATACATATATATATATGTTATTTATTATATGCATGTATAATTGGGCTGTTATTATAGGTGGTTTTATTAAATCCATTGGCAGTTTTCTTACATTCATCCATTCTGTTACCCAAGGGTACCTGTGAAATTGCACCTCGTAAACACCAGTAAATGAACAGTTGAGGGGTTCTGTACAATTAACATTCTGGCAGGGCTTTCAGGCTTCCCCATATTACATCTGCTTTTAGAAAAATACCTACTGCACACTTGTCAGATTTGGGCTATCTCAACCCTAATGCCCAACCAAAGTATGCACTGGAGGGTAATAGTGGCAAAGAAACACTTCCTAAACTGTATGTAATCATTTGGAGTTCAGGAAGGATCGATTAGTATTCAAGAGATGTGACTGCTCAATATTTATACCAGAGAGACTTGGCAGAAGCAAATAAAGGTACATAAAGCTGATGCTTGTCTTAATTAAGTGCAGTATAATAGGTGTTGTGGATATTTTTTTTAGTGAAGAGAGCAGTTTAGCAATGACCAGATATCATTCATTCTGAAGTTCAGAGTTTAAAACTAATCAATACGCATTTATAACAAGGGAAGAACTAAATATAATTTATTATTAGCTGACAGCTGACTAATAGATAAAATCAAGATTTATTTAAGTACCTTTTTCCACATACCAATTTCTGACAAAAAAATTGCTCCCCTGGATTCTTGATTTTTTTTGCCGTACTAACAGTATTTCAAGTAGACTTTTTGAAATGACTGTCTCATCTGTAGAGTGCCTGAGAATGAAACCAAAGAACAGAGAGTGAGACATCTAGCTAGGATGATCCTTTCACTGTGACATTAATAGGAACACTTCCTGATTTTATGATGAGGAATCCTTAATGGCAGGTGACATTTTTAAATGCTCCTTTAAAGTATACAATCTACATATGTGATGATGAACAGGTGTCAACTGGCAGACAATGGAAGGATGACAGGCACAGTCCCAGCACATCTGCAGCCCAGGCTTCTCTCAGATGTCACAACAAAAAGTTTTGAAAGGGAATGTGGGAAAGGTGGATAAATAGGTTTGGCATATTAAGCATGAGAGGTAGAAAGGAGAAAGTGGAAAAGGACTTGGTGTGGAAAGGTGATAGGGTGGAAATGGAGATGGCATTCCAGGCAAGTTGGAGGCAGGAGATGACTTCGGGATGCTGAATGACTGATCATAGGTAAGGGAGGAACAGCTGCAAGACCTTGAAAGTGAATGTAGCAGGGAAAAGGAAAGATGCCAAGAGACAGGGAATGAAATCGGAAGGGTACCTTGGCAGTACCATTCACCAAGGCCAGAGGATGAAATACTGTGGTCACTGAGATGCAATGTGATGAAGCAACATGGTATTTGTTAAAAATTTAATCAGGTAAACAAGCGCACATCACATGGAAGTCAACGAGAACACATTTGCAGGATTAGATCTGTAATATCAGTCAGGGACAAATTGCATTAGAAATATACAGACTTAAAGGTGAAGATCACTGTCTTTGGAAGATCTCATCTCTGGGTATAATGGAGGCTCTGCTTCTTGAAATCTGAACTCAGGATGATGTTTATCTAAATTATTACGATACAGCTCAGTCAAAAATTACAGACTTGATGCCCAACTGCTGCATGAAAACTGAGGGCTTGCACTGAGCAGAACACTGAAAGAGGTAACAGTGGTGATTATAGGGCTCTTTTCTTGTCCCTAAATCAGAAAAATAAATTCCAAGTTAAAATCTATCATGAGCCTCCTAATTTCAGATTTTACAAATATTTCTGCATTTGACAAATTCAAATTTGATAACTTTAATTGTGAACAGATATCAGCAGCCTTATATGGTTCCTCACTGCTGCATGTTCCACATTGCCTTGGAAATTAGGAACACATTTCTTACTAGAGATGATGAGGGCCAGTAGAACAGTTAAATAACCAGTCTGCTCCCAGAATATTTAACTCTTCTCAGGATCTCAAGTAAGGCAGCCAGGCTACTCCACTCTGCCACTAGAAGAGCTATTCCACTTTTCTACTTTAACCCTGTGGGAAAGCAAAGCAAATGAATATGGACAAAACCTCATTTCAGAATAATCTCATGAGGGACGTTCTCCTTTCATGGCTGCAGCATTGCTCAACAGAGAAATCAACCCTTTTGTCTCTAATTCTGCTTCTGACTCCATTACTTTGAAGTCTCTTAAATGATATCTCAACTATGCAATCTGGTAAATGAAAACAATAGTTATCTGTCTTTGTAAATAGTGGTGAAATCCAGAGTATTAAAGGTACTATGTAAGGTAGAGGCAGATTGGAACAACACTGTTTGAAATCTCTACAGATTTCATAACACAGACCATTTTTAAAAGAATTTGATTTAAAATATCTTGAATAAATTTTGAGAAAATTTGATCCTCTCCTTTGTAAATACTCAACATGAAAGTAGTTCTTTGCTGTGTTTTCATATTAGGGTCTAAAACTTTGAAAAAAAAATTGAAATTTCATCTTTTGAGGGACTATTTTTAGAAGTGAATTTTAGCACATGCAAGACAAGGTGGATTTTCTTTTGCCCTATTTTATTTCTTTATGGCAAAACAAAAACAAAGACACATTGCTTTCGCTTTATCGGTCAAAACCCATCGCAAAGCCAAACAATTAAAAATCAGTGCTTACATTTCTTATAGATGCTAAATACTGTATGGAGTGATGACTTTGAAAAACAACATTTTGCTCCTGAGAACACTTCTTCAATGAGGTGGCAGGCTTTAGTCCATCCTCCTACGCAGGTTCCACACACGTGCACTCAGTATGAAAGAAAATAGGACAGTGTCTGTCTTACAGGTGTCTGTCTTAATGAAATCTACAATCAATTGTTTTTGTGAAAAAAGCACATAATATAAAAGGAATAAAATACAAATGCTGGGATTATAAAGTATCATACAGAATTAAGCTAATATTTTTTAATAAATAAAAATTTAATCATTCATCTCAGCCCTGCATGTAGGAGTAGTGAATGATAAAATTCTTTCAGGAATTCCAGAGAAAGCCTTCTGTTTCATGGCTGATTGAGTTTTTTGAATAAACTACACTAAATTATAGAGGAAAGTTAATAATTGCTGTTGATTTGTCCTGATTTTATTTCATTAAATGCAATGAATGTTGCAAATTCATACCTCATGTAACTGTTGAGTACAATAGCATTATTTGAGGCATGAATTTGATTCAATCTGATCATTACTGGGTTATGTTGTCTGCTTTTCTGACAGCTGCAAGCCATGGAAAAAAGATTAACCATCTTCAGCAAGTACTTTTTCTTTTCATGTTGTTTTTTTCTAAAATGCATATTTAACAAGGTTTTGAAATAACAATAGGATTAGATGCTTGAGAGAAAATTAGGTCATATATTTGTTAGATACAAATCTTGCAAGTAATTAGAAACATGGGTATCAAGCAATATTTGTATTCTGTACTGTTGCCTTTGTGTGCAGACAGTGGGGATTTCAGAATAACCCAATCAGTGTGCTCTGCACTTTTCCCCTCTCTAATATGTTTACCGAATACTAGTAAGTGTGGCTTTTTAACAGCTCCTGTAAAGGAGAAAAATTACCTGCACATAACCCACATTTAGAGGCATCTCTACTTCTGGAATACTTTTACAGTTTCTGTCCTGTTCTGATTTTTAATATACATTTTAGATGTTTAAGGTTCAAGTTTAAATGTATTATATAGGTAACAGGAAATACAGCATTACATAGAATCTTTTTAGCTGCTGTGGGCAGAAATGTTAAACATCAGCAACTACTTTTGTTAGTCAAGTTCCCAGTATAACATGGTAATAAATGGCTATATATTAAAGTACAGATAAGTGAATGAATATCCTTAATCTTGGAGCCAGCAATATCACCCTATAGTCTTAATCTGAACATGTTCTTAAATGTTTCCTGAATGAGGAACTTGCTAAAGGAGTATAGTGACTGAATTCACTTTGCTGTAGTAACAGACAACTTATTAAATACTTCTAAAACCAGAATATATAGACTAAAAACTGCCTCATGTATTTCTAGTTAAAAACACACATTGCAGAGGCTCTTACCTGAAAGTTTATATATGGATGAGGGTTGGCCATTTACTGGAGATGTTCTATAGACTGTGCCAAGTTCCCCTCCTTCTCTTACCCCTTTGCTGCTTGTGCGAGACTGAACACTGAAAGAGAAACAAAAGCAATGGCTGTCTCTGAGAGAATTAGAGAGGTAAAATACTGTAAAGCAACAATGAAAAGAAATCACAGGTGAAAAAAAGGATCTGCAAGAGTGATGGGAGAAGAGTGACAGAGAAGAGGATATCTGGGAAGATCAGGAACCACAAGTGATCAGTGAAAACAAGGGACAGCAGAGGTGTGGATCAGAGAAACAAAGAGAGACTGGAGGGCTTGAGATAGGAGCCAAGAAAATAGGGGGAAAAGGCCAGGAAGGAAAGAGAAACCATGGAACTGTGATCAAAGCCAAGCCAGAGGTGGAAAGGGAGGAAACAGAAACAAACAGGAAAGAAACAATGAAGGAAAATTCAGAAACAAACTTTATGGCCCAGCCTTGAACACAGCTGGAATCACGAACTGAGAGACAGAAAGGGACTGTTCAGAAACGCTCTTTCCCAAGCTCATGGCTTGGAGTGTGTCCTAAATGACTTCTGCTAGCAGGAAAGGGCAGGGGGATGCAAACTGCAATTCCTTAGGCTCTGGTATAGCTGCTACCAAGATTGGATGAACCTCTCAAAGCAGGAGTTCTGAGTATTGCTCTGGTCCTGCAGAGCCACTGAGCATGGGTCAAACTAAAAGAATAAACACCAAAACAGTCCATGTGGCTTGCAAAAATTTAATTTACACATGGTCATCATCCTAAGGGCAGTTTAAGAGTCTTTTTTATAAGGTTATTCAAAGATTAATAAGGAAAATCCTATATTTAATATCATCTTCAATACTGGGAGGGCTTGGTGTGTATTATAAACATATGGCATAACACCTCTGCTTGCCAAGTGAATGCAAGTCTCATCTCAGCAAAGAGGAGGATTCGAATGTCCGAATGGGGAACAACACTACAACAGCACCTTTCCTCCCCAACACCAAAAACTGTAATAGAGATCAGAAAGCTGCCTGGCACAAGACAGACAATGCTATCCAGTCTTTCACCAGGGAAAAACCCACAGCTAAGCAGAACAAATGATCCAGGCTGTTCTTCAAGCCTGACTGAAGCAAGCTGGATGGGTGGTAGCTTGAGAAAGTTCTTCCCTCTTGCCCAGGACCATCTCTTCTGGGACACATTTGTCTTCAGAGAATGGAGTCACCAGCAAGGTTGAAAAGGGCAGGTATCAAACTCACCTGCCCTAAGGAAGTGCTGGAAAACAACACTGCACAACAGAAATACCTTTCAGAGAGGAACATTGCTAAGAGGTTACTGTGAGAGCAGTGTCATCCAGACTGCACACTGCTCCAGCTGGCCAGCTGTTACCAGCATTTCCTCCTCCCTTTCTGTTTTGAGACAGGAAAAAGAGACCCTCACAATTAATTGAAACCATAGATAAAGCTATCAGAGATGAGCCAGGGAGTAAAGAGGGAACAAAGCAATTAAGAACTTTCCTGTTAAAAATTCACTAAGCATACCGTAAAATTCAGAGATCATTGTGCCCCTCAAAAATGCAGCAGAAAGAAGTAGACACTTAAAAGAGCTTTCATTACTTACGTGCCTTTGGCTTCCTTTTGGGATGCTGTGGAACTGGAAACAGCTACAGTAAATGTATTTTCTCTGCATTTGCCTTTCTTGACAAAACACCTCCAGTAGTTTGATCTCAAGAATAATCAGCTCTTTTGCATTTCCTTTTCAACTAACTGCAGACTTTTGCAAGTTAAAAATTAATGACAACTTCTCTTCCTCTTGTTTTTTTTTAAAAAGAAAACCGTTCTGTGCTCTTTTCTAAAAAAAAAAAAAAAAAGGGTTTTTTTTTTAAAAAAAAAACCGTTCTGTTCTTTTTTCTAAAAAAAAAAAAAAAAGTCTTTTTCTTACAACCTGTAACTATTAGTTTAAATGGCATTCCAACCACTCTTCTCCCTCCTTTGCAGTAGCACACAAAACGAATTCCACCACAACAACCTGGTTTGTGGAACCCATTATTCTGGAGATGAAACATTGTGTTGTGTCCTTTACCACTATTATGGGCAGTCAGTCTGATAGAACATATTGGACGATTATAGGTTCGTCTTTTCAGAGAAAGCCGTGAGCTTCAAGTTAGCAGTAACCATCTATCAATTCTTGAGATTATGCCATGATTTACTGTCATGGCATCATGTATTCTCTGATTTTCTGCCTGCTGTGAAACATTGTGCTTTCCTTTTCTATTGATGTATCAACTATAACAGTTACAAGCAGCTACAGAAAAATCAATAGTGAACTTTCATTACTGTGCACATAAAGAGTACCATGCTGTGAGAGCACCTAGCTCTTAAACAGTCACCAGCAGTAAGGGACACTACAGATGTCTGTTATTTTGGTCTAAATGAAGAATGTCTTAATTTGAAACAACAAATATCTAGGATTTTTGACACCACTGGATTCTATGTCAAGTTTTTCCAGTATGTGATTTTTTTTTCCCAAGTGTCAGGCTTGATTTGTACTTTCTGTACTGTGATCTGTCTATTTTTTTTTAATTTAAGGCTGACAGAGCAAATTAATATCAAAATAAATTGCTGGGCTGTGCTTAACTGTAAGCTTATTAGGCTTGGTTGGACAGGAGTGGTAAGAACTGTGTTAATCTCTGTTGAACTAGTCTATCTTACTAGTCGAAGCAAGCTGACTTGAAAGTGAACAGACCAACAATCTCTGTGTTACACAAATGGGATTGAGTCAAAAGAGGCAGCACGGTGTTCCATAGACTCAGAGCTGCTCCTAGGACTATGCAGTAGGAGAAGCACTGAGTTGTTTTTCAACACACAGTTTGGAAAAAATAGTATAACTTTTGGTTTAAATATGTTTATTATTTGCCTCTGGGAACAAATTAACTTCCAGTTAGTGAATGTAAATGAAGAAAGGCAAGAACAGTAAACATGTGAGTGCATTGCCATGAACAAGCCCAGGCCATTTAACATTTCAGGTCATTTCCCAATGGGAATGGGAACTGGGCAGGAGTCCCTGCAGGGCAGGTGGGCAGCTCTGCTGCAGGAATTAGTGGTTACTTTGGCATCTTGAGACTATGGTGATTTACAGCTGTAAATGCAGTGTTTGATTCTCAGTACCTTAGATTTGAAAACCTGTGGATTTCCATGAAACTAAAGCATGAGTTTGCACATGTGTACTTACATGAATTGTGTCCTGCGAAATGCATATCCCACTGTCTGCCATGGCCGCAAGGCTACAGGAAAGCACTATTTCTTAGTGGGGATCTGGAGTCCTGTAATTCATGCTCCTCAGATGAAACGTATGACTGTGTTGTCTATGGAAACATCTCATCCACATCTGACTGCTCTGAGCTGAGCAGTGAGTGCAAATCTGGAGTTTACCTGACTTCTGCCATTCATTACTGAGCAATTGAAAAGTTAAAAATGTGCTCAGGCAGTTCCTTACTGAGTGTCCTTACTTTTGGGTCCGGATTTCCTGTGAAGAAATCAGAGGTAGCTGAGAAATAAAAACTCTCTTCTAGGAGCTGCATGTTTGAAAAGCAGTCTTTGCTCTCTTCCACATTTCTCTACCCTATCTGTTTGATGAGTAACCACGTTGCCAGAGGGACTTTCATGTGGGCTTTTCTTCAGCTTTCGTATCTTTATGTTTAAAAGTTTAAGCAATAAGTATGAAGAACACATCCAAGTCTTTAGAGAAAGAGTCTAAACGCTCTTTTGACACACCCTGGATGCCTCTCCAGTTTCCTGTAGGCAGCACTGACACTTGCAGAGTTCCAGTGTAGTTGCAGATGTCCCTATTTGGGCTTCTATGACTCTCATTTGCCAAACCATTTCCACAACTAAGCTCAGATATCTGGCACGGTAAAAAGTGGAATTTGCAACTTCCACTCAGATCAATGCACAATATCAGAAACAATATGCTTTGAAATACTGCAGCAGAAAATTATGTACCTTAGTCGTGTTTATTGTGCATGAAAGCAATACCAGGAGTACAAGAGAATGAAGAGTTTCTCTTTTCCACCTCATGGCAGGAGGCCGGACAGCCTGGGCCAGCCAGGAGGACAGGGCAAGAGCCCTGTCTCAGGGCCACCAGCTCTGCTGTCACTCAGTGAGGAGCAGCAGTGCATGGTGCTTTGCATTTAAGCAAATTTATGGGCTGCTGCAGTCAGGTGTGGCAGTGATCTGGTGACTGGTACACACATGTATATGATGGGACCAACCTCTCTGGCTCTTCCATCTAAACCAGCAAGATTTTTCGTCAGTGCTAATTTGATAGGGAATTCAAACAGCATCAGCTTCAGTGTACCATCAATGGTCTCTGAGCTGCCTGCAGTTACACTTACATAGAAAATAACTGCAACTGCTCAAAATAGAGTTCACCTCTAAATAATAGTAAAATCCAAATGTTTGGATTAGCAGGCATCATATATTTGTTTCTACTGGAGTGCTTTCAGTACTGAGCAATTAAATGAATGCATTTTGCTTTATGTTATTTCAACACAATTATAAAAGAAAATAGTTCTGTTACTGATTTCCACTTCTCATATTTTACACAGGCAGAGGTGATTATCTTTTTCATGTTCTTTCTAAACTAAAATCAACTTTCACTGATGCAACTCAGTTCAGTGAAAAAAAAAACCCCAAAATGTTAGCGCAAATATTGGCACACAGAACTAGTAAAACCATTCTTGAAAAGTCTCAGAAAAGAGGAGAAACTGGTTTTTTTAATCAATGACTAAAAGACAATTAGTTTTCACACTAAACTTTGTCTGAAAATAGTGCAAAAGTCTTAAAACTCTGAATTATTTGTCAATTATGTTGACAGAAAATCATAGTAGAGGTGTTGTACCTCTTAGATTAGCACATCACTAAAACACCTTTGCTTAACTGTCTCTCCTTCTTTCAATTAGAATATATTATAATAATTTTTGCTCCTGTGGGACTTTGGATCTAAACAAAAGAATAAAGCCAAACAAAATTCACCAAGTAACAAAAAAGGGTTATGAAGTTCTACCCTTATCTAGAAGCCACTATAATGATATAACCCTAACTGGTTGATCTAATATTTTTAACCAAGTTCTAAAAAGTTTGAAATATAATAATTAAATGCAAATAGAGTCCTGATCCCAAAGACCAGAAGAATGCCTTTAAGCTAGTATTTATAACAAGAGCTATTCGACTGAGCTCTCTTGTAAATTTTATCATACCTGAGGCAGTTTTCCTCAGTCGATTAGCTGGAAAGCTGAATATATCCTGAGGCAAACCAGACATCTAGTACAGGCTAAATTCAACTACTGGAGCTTAAATTTGGCTTAATATATCCCCACTTGGATCTGCCTGTTTAATTCTCTTTCATATGATAACGTTGGTTTATTCATAGTCTGGACTTGCCACCTGAACAAACTGTACTTCATATCTTATTCTAATGGAACAAGAAAACTTTGCAAAAACCACAAAAGTTCCTGACTAAAAATCAAATGCAAATTTGAGATTAAAAACTGTTTTGTGAAGTGACTACAAGATTAGTACAGAGAGATTTTTTCCCCCAAGGACTACTGCTTTTTATAATCATGCATTTTTTATACTCTGCAGAGACAGATGGGCTTTATAAAAGGATAGAGCCTGCTATTCAAAAGGGTTTCAGTGGCAGCTGCATTTCTGTGTTTCAACCTCAGTAGAAATTTATATTTTATATTTTTCCAGAATATATTTATATTTTTTTCTTTTTGGTCTATATCACTCCTTGGTGTAGTTCCAGTGGCAGCAGTAGAAATACCTCTGAGATTAATCTGGTCCATTATTCCTATTTTAAACAGTACTTGAGTAGCAGGAGAAGGATAGAAAGGGAAAGGATAGATAATGTTCAAGCTTCTCATGAGAGCAATAAATCCAAACATTCAGGAAAGTTACAAATGTCTAGGCAAAAGCAGAGCAAAATTTTTCTAGGTAAAGCAAATCTCTCAAAAATTTTCATTCATTTTTTTCTAAATATTCAGCTTCTTCTCAGCTAAATAATGGATTGTTTCTTGCTCTTCTTAACATTATACCATACTATTATTGCAATTTGCATATAACACCCTTTCTGCCTCAGTTCGTAACTTCAAGGACTTTGTATGATGTCCCTATCACCATTCCTAGGAACTTCATAAATATTGATGACATCTTAAACTATTCACACCCTACAAATTGTAGGCATTGACAGCCAATTCCCTTAAAACACCAACAGTCCTGTGTGCTATTGAAGATTAAAATGATGTTTCAGAAATTAACTGGGAAAACCTTTTGGTTCAATAAATTTACCATTTTTTTTAACTTATCAGAAGCCTAATTTCTGCTTTTCTGAAATTTCATACTGTGATACTAGTGTGCTGGCTGCAGATTTGCCTGTATGTAAGAATATATATATTTATATATATAAAAGTCTGCTGATAGCATGATAATTAGCATACTAATTTTGTTATCTATGCTTATTCTAACTGAATATTTAAAGACAAACATTTCTAGTCCAGACATATAATATGACCCTGGGATGAGGTGAGAATTTTGCACAAAAATGAGTTTTGACTCACTTTCTTCCTCGGTTTATCTGTGAGACCTTCACTAAATCACTTTTGCCCCAGTTTATCAACATGTGCTGGCACACAAATATGACTATGCCTCCACAGAAGAGTGGTTACAGAGTTTTTTCCTGGAAAAGAGAGACTTGGATTGAGACATTTATGCTGGGATTGATCTGTCACTTACCTTAAGCGGTCACTAGGTCAAATACACACACAAGCCCGGAAGCAGGAACCAGAAAGCCACGTCAGCCCAGGCAGGTTCCTGTACCACCAGCCTACAAAGGCAGGCTCTAAATTTGGACTTAATCACCATGGGGTAATTTTTTCAGTGCACCAGCAGAGCTTCCACTGGAGCACACTTTCACTGAGAACAGCCTGTAGTTAGCAATACTGCAGACCACCCATTGGCATGGTGGCAGACTCCAGTTGTTTGGCGAATTTCCTTGAAGACACAAGAGAGCAACTGCTCTCCAAATTCCGGTTCGTCTGTCATGTCTTCAAAGAAAGCAGCAGCTACTCTTTCATGTGGAACGTAATCCTGTCAGTGAATGATTAAGCATGGATTAAAATACCTACAGAATAAACCTTTGGGCAGTAGACGGGCTGCCCTCAAAGCAACATGTTTCACTGCTGACCCAGGGCAGGAGCCAGGCTGGGACTTCAGCAGGGGCATAACTCCAGCTGGTGGGAGCTTTAGAAAGTGAAAGAAAGTGAGGTGGTACTGGAGTTTAAGTGTGGCCAAGATGAAGTGCCAGCAGTGGAAGCTGTGGTCTGTGGACTGTCCCAGCATCTTCTGGGCTGGGCCACAGTTTCAACCCGCCTGGCCTTCCACACCCCTGGCTGTGCAGCTGTACCTGGCCGTGTTTTCCCCTCATGAGTTTCAGTGAGAAACGCTGGACTTTGTATTTAAGGGTGTAGCTGCCTGTGGACTTTGGGCCACGAGCTGCGAGCAACTCTTCCGTCAGAGGCCTGGTAGGATCTGGTTTTATTGTGTTTCAATGGCCACCATATCACGTATGCCTCATTCACAAGCAATAAGGATGTTGGTTCCTGGGGTGTCAGGACAAGAAGCAAGTGGAGATTTTGTTTGTTTGTTTAACTTTCAAAGGAGTAAACTCAGCCTGAGCTGTTGAAAGTCAAGCTGTTTTATTTTCCTGAATGATGACTCAGTAATTACACCAGTCATAAAGATTCAAGAAATCAAATTAAGCTTTGCCCTTTGTCTTTACTGGGACTGTAAGAACAGAAACAACTGAAATGTAGTAACATACTTCCACAGTCCTGCAAGGAGAGGAATCCACCTCATTTCCCCAAGTCTCTCGTTCCATTGCAGAGCTAACAGTAGCAAAAGCAATTATAAAATTACTCATAAAAGTCAATAAGCATGGTTCTTCTTAGACATCAGGAGCTTCTCAGTAAGAATCCATCATTTTACAGTCTTTTTAGAACAGAGAAATAGGCTTCAATATTTTAAATAGCATTAGAAATAAGTCTACCACAATAAAAAAATACCAAAATGTTTGAGTTGAGTCTGAGTTGCTCTGAAAGAAACCAAAGGTCCATCAAGATTGAAAACTGAAGTCGTGAAATAGCATCCAGACTAAGAATTACAGCTTTTCTCATATTTTATTCTCACTTAAAAATATATACAATTTTGCCCAATACTTAGGCATGAATGAAATACTTTACTATAGAAGAATTTAATCAAGATTTTCAAAACAATGTGCCCATTATCAGATGTTATATTCAACTGAAAATGAAAATGACTCTAGGACCCTAATAAATAGTCAGACATTGACAGTTGCACTGTTACAGATAGCTTAGCCACTGCCAAAAAAGAATCCTAAAGACAGGAAAAGTTTTCTACATATTCAGTTTGGACTTGGGAGTCTTAAGGAAAGTAGTTTCTGCTGTTATAATGTTAAGCTTTTTCAAGGTTTGAAAAGTGCTAAATATAGCAGCTTATCACTGATTAACAAACATCTATCAAGAATTGTTTCCCATGACTTCTAAGTGAATAATATTCAGCACAATCCTGCTGTAATAAAATGGAGGGGAATTTTGCAGTAAGGAGCTTATCTTTACCATAAATCTTCCTTCATTATAGCATTTTGTCTGTCAAGAAGGCTTAGCTATAGAATGGCATGCATCTGCCTCCGTGACAGATGTGCTATATGGAACTGCTGTTGTTGCCCTTAGTTTCAGTGAAGGAGAATTGTGGGTAATTTTCAGAGACTGGTACTTTATCAACCATTACTACACTTGCCTTCAAAAAAATTTTTAGCACGTCAAAGATCTACCTGTGTTTTAAATCCTGTAACCAACAGATTTTGCAGGACTAGCAGAAAGTAGGGAAAACACAGTAAAAAATGTGTTTAAATAGAGGAAAGTTCTGTAACATCACCTCAGTCCTGGTTAATTCCCCTTCTTTGAACTACTCTGGGGTGAAAACCTCAATCAGAATTAACATGTTCCATCTTCAAACTCAAATAGGAATTGGCCTCACACTAAAGCCCCTGATGAGAACCCCAGCCCTGTGAGGAGGCACGTTGTCTCTTTCCCTGCTAAAGCAGCCTGTTTCCAGGCAGAGGAAATGCTGCTCCTTAGGCCATGCAACGTGGCTGGAAAGAGCAGGCAAACCTCTCAGAGGGCGAGTCTGAAGGCCGTCCTGGCCAAGACCACCCTCACCAGAGTTTTGAAGGTATCACAGTTTATCTACAAGCTAATCAGCCATTCCAAAGAGCTGCTAAGTGTTGAGTTTCAATAAAGTCCTTAAATGATGAGGCTCATCAGCCCATTCACTTCAAGGAAGCTCAGGCCTGGGCTGGTATCAAGCCCTATTGCCTGGAGTATCCATAAGACTGCTTCCAGCCTTGTTTAAGTGAGAAATCCCCCTCCCCATAGAGAGCCCCAAAATCTTATTTCATCCTTGCAATGCCAGGACTTGCAGTGGTGCAAAAGACAGAGAGGAAGCGGAGCTCTCTGTGTTAACACCTCGTCATTGCTTCATATAGAAACTGTGCCAAATAAAAGATATGAGCAGTAAAATTTAACCAGCCTTCTCTGGAAAATATTTAGTGCTCCTAAGGAGTTACTATTTTTCAAATTTAAATATCTCATTCTGTTTCATTTTTCTTTTCAAAATTCCCAGACCAAAGGAAACTCTCTACAGATTAGTACACCACCAAATTTTCAGTATTTCATGTTTGGAATATGAGAGGAAGAAAATCTCTCTGAAACCTAAATATTTTGCCCCTCTAAAGACCAGACCCATTTTGGGGGAAAATATGCAAAAGTGTTCTCCTCAGGCTGAATGTTGTATGCAGTTTCAGCTTAATGCACAGCTTTATGGCAGATGTAGAAAATAATCAAAATGGGGGGATATCTGGGAATACTGGCAGATCTTTACTGTGACTGCAGAGCAGATCCTGACACACCATAATACTGTTTTTGTCTTAATCGTCAAAAGTAAGCTATAGAGAACAAAAATTCTTTGTTTGACAGAAAAGAAATTGCTATTTCTTGTAAAACATATAATATATTCCAGAAGACCTAAGGGTTTACTTTTCAATAAGGAGAGAAAAAGATGCGCGCCCCACTGTGAGCTCACAGTAAGGCTGTTTCATGTAAAAAGTTGGTAATTAGTCCCTGAGTGAATAAAGTAGAAGAGCTAAGAGACTGATACTTACTGTAGCAACACAAAACACTTTTTCTAGCTGCTCGGATTTAAAGGGTGTGTGGGTGGGAGGGGGGGGACCTACTCCTACTCATTTAATTTACAAGCATCTAAACTTGAGAAAATGATTTCTTGCATTAAGCTTAAACATGTGTACTTTAAATTGTTACTAACTGATGTAAAGATTGATATGAGACATTCCCATTTTAAAAAGCAGACAAGAATGAAGAATTATGTGAAAGCATAAAGGATGTCGTGCTGTACACATCAGTAGCAGATTTCAGTCACTGTACACCACTGCCTTCAGCAGTTACACCAGCATTGCTTGATGTCTCACCAAGTTAACTCATTAGCAGTCAAAGGAAATACTTGAAAAACTAAATCACAGCTGTTTAGCCAGTTACATAATAAATACTGAGCACAAAACCAAACTCAAACCACAGGAAAACTATCTAATTAAGAACCAAAGTTATTATTTAATCTCATTTGTATCACTACCAACTAAGTACCAGAAGTGAAAACTGTGTGCCATTTCTTGTTTTACCTGCATAACTTGAAGTTACTGGAAATAACTTAATATTCACGTTTTGCTTTGTTATTACTCATCTTTAGCAGAGTTAGAATTTGTGATTCTCTCTCAAAAAGAACAACATCATTTTTATTGCAATTATGTGTTCAGCAAACCTATTTTTGATGATATACAAAATACCACAGGAGAGCTTGAGAGGAGAGGGTGGAGCTTTACACAATGCTCTCAGGACATATCCTTTGATTTCTCTCTGTTCAGATTGTCTTTTTTGCCTTACTGCAACATTTACTGTTAATGTACATGAGATAAGAGCACTTAACAAAAGTCATATCCAGAGATCTTGGTCACTTCATGAAGACTCACTCCAAATCAGGTTGCCTCTACATTCCAGCTATTATTGTTGTAATCCTGGAGAGATCTACACACAGATTAATTATATAGTGATGGCCTAAACAGTAATCACTTGGACTGCATCTGATTCAGTATAGAAAGTCAGGGAAAAATCTATATATTTTCACTGGTTAACTAATAAAATCGTGTTTACAAGCACAGAGCCTCGGCACAGATAGCAACAATTTGTTTAGAGGGAAGACATTAAAAGTATTTCCCCAGGCTAAATGTGGCACAGAAGCCCCAGAACTACTTTTTGTTTACTGTTACAATTTTTGTTTACTGTAACAATTGGACTTGTTTTTACATCTTGACTTCAGTGCTTATGTTGCCACATATGAGTATTTAAGGAATTGTCCACTGAGATGAGAAAAGTAAACAGCACAGACCTTCCCCTGTAATCCTGCAACTCCCATGGAACTCAGCCAGGCCTTGCAGCTGCTGGGTGAACGGGAACACCTGCACAGTGCACTGGCACATCCACTGCCACAAGCCACTGATCCTGTGTTTGGGGGTAATACAGATAAAATATTATGCCTCCTCTTGACTTGGAGTATGGTACCAATACAGCTAAAACCAGAATGCATCTCTAAAACATACATCAAATTCACCACTTTGGTAGAAAAAAATGTTAAACATTTGCCATTCTCAGATTTTGTCTCTTCTTAATCTCTGTAAAAATTTATTTTGTTATTTTTCAGTAGATATATAATCCATGTTAAAACATTTAAACAGGGGGCAAAAATAATAATGAACCTGGTTTTCCAAGAAGCCAGTATAGTTTAATACACAGCATGACTCAAAACACAGAGGGCAACAGAAAGATGCCCTCTGAATTTAAAGGGGGTTGAATCAGCTATCAGTTTCTAAAACTTCCTGAAGTATAAGGTTATTTTTACAGAGGAAAAAAAGTTCAAAATACCAACTCTGAAGTCATCATACATTTCAGCTTGCTGTTTAACACAGTTTAATTTCCAGCATAGTCCCTGTTTTCTTTGGGTGCTTCTTACGTTCTAGCAATTCATTCATAACTGCATTTTGCATCTGAAACAACCAATTTAAATTAATTGTGATAGTTGATACTGTTTCTTTCTCAACTTTATAAAAATATGCTTAGAACACCCAATTTTTAAACCAGGTTACACTAGCTACAAAATACCTTGGGATTTTTCTGTAGGTACATAAAATAATAAACAGCTATATTTTGTGTGAGAAAATATCCAGTGTAATACACGAAATCATGATTATCCAAAGATCTCCAGAGACACTGGCAAAAAGACTTTGGATAAATGAGTTTGAATAGCTAAGGGACCAGGCATAGCAGCTTTGAAGTTTCCAGTTCTCTTCACTTGGGATAATGCAAAGTTCAGATGATTCTTGTTGGACAGCCATCATAATTTAAGAATTACTAGCCAGTTCCTTAAGCCAGCTAGCAAAATTCAGGTGGATGTTATGTCCCCAGTTCCCAAACAAGCAGTACAAATTCAGGAGTCACTCGCTTCATTTCCACAGTGAAACGGGGACAGGAAAGAGGCAAGCAATAACAACCACAGCAGGAAACACTTGCCCTGGCTCAGGCAAGAGGGAACCTGAAGTGCAGCTGGCAGCCAGCACATTCCAGAGGGGCTCCTGCTCCAAGCCTGTAACTCAGGCTCTGGAGGCTGTGTCTGCTGCCATGGGTTGCCACTGGGATCCTTGGCATCTTTTCTGTCCTCTTGCTCTGAAGACAATGTTTTCCTCCGCCAACTATTTCCCTCACATTCAGCACACAGTTATGTGCAGGAACCAATATTTGCTCTGTTTAAAGCACTTCTAGGAAAAGGAGCTGTGAGACCCAATTTACACAAACTCCCAGCTCCTGATGGATTGGGTGACCAACGCGTCTTCCTGTTTTGCAAAGGAAAACACTCATTTCCCCTACAATCAAAGGCTGGCATTTACAATGAACCAAATTCCCCATGTCCTGTACTCCAAGAACATCCATAGAAGAACAGATCTGTCTTTATCCAAAGTAAATTAGCAGCATAGTTATGCCCAGTAGCACCATGCTTTAGCATTACAAGAAACTGTTACAGTACTCTACTGATGGTAAAAATGATCAAACACCAACCAGAACAAGCTCTCCCAGCAAGTGCACTTTGATCAGTTCCCTCTTTCTGCATTAGAGTAGCACTCTAATTTGCAAGCTTTAGCATAACTTCTGCATTTATCAGACATGTCAAAAGATGATGCCATCAGAGTGATTTTTACACAGGGCAGCAAACAACGAGGAGATAATACACTGGCATTTATCTCTGACCAGCATTTCCAGAGCTTGAACTTGCTGTATAGGAACAGAAGATAATCAGAGGCAGAGTGAACAAACTGTACCTGCTGTGCTGATGTAAATGCCCCGTTGTCCAACACCAGGGGGAAAAAAAAAAATCAGTGTTGGATTTCAGAAACCATACTCAGGTTAAAGGGCACCATTCTTATCTAGTATTCCACCCAAAGGACAATGATTTCATTTTATAAAGATCATTAGTCAGTGAAATATATATTTTAGAGAGTTTCTAGTAGGGAAGATTATTTTGGCAGTCACTGGAGTGTACCAGATGGTTCATTAACATAGGCTAGACAAGTCAAAGGCTTTCAGAATCATTTAGAAAATGTCAAACAGAAACAAGAACGCTGTCACTTTTTATTAGAATTAACTACATCATACCCTGGACACAGATTTCACCTTGGGTCAGAAAAATTAATACAGAATTATATGAATTGTGTAACATAGTAGGTTAAAGATAGGGCTTCCTCTTGGGACTCATTTGCTAGCAATATTTTATGGTCTTCTACTTTAGGAATCCTCAACCTTTCTTTTTGTTAGCTATGAAAAGAGCTGACCTTGCTCAGGCTCCATTGGTGTCTAATTGATTTGAGGTATATGCAGAATTTCAACAAGACACTCCACTAAAGCTCTTTTGTGATCATTTTCCCAGGAAAGTTGGCAAAAGGGTTCACTGAATATTCAGCAGCTTGTAAAGTATGCTTTTGTCAGGAGGCAAAAAAATATATCCATTTAGTGAAACACTGCCTTAGTAAACAGGAATTAAAATGCAACTGAATGGTTACCTTTTTTTTTTATATCATTCAGATGTCAAAAATCTCGAGAACTTCCAGCTTGTGGAAGGTGTTCAGGAACAAGTGAATGCTGCTCTGCTGGACTACACAATGTGTCATTACCCACAGCAAACAGACAAATTCGGGCAGCTTCTCCTGCGACTACCAGAAATCCGGGCCATCAGCATGCAGGCCGAAGAATACCTCTATTACAAACACCTGAACGGGGATGTGCCATGTAATAACCTTCTCATTGAAATGCTGCATGCAAAGAGAGCATAAATTATACCCATTAGAGCTTCTGCTTTCAAGGAAAAAAAAATTATTCTGAACTGCTCCAAGCAACACTAATTAAAACATGGTTTTAAGACTTTGCAAAATGGTATAATAATCAAATACTAATAGTAAATAAGTGATGTATCAGGGTATTTGTATTGCAAACTGTGAATCATATGCTACACATCCCCAAAGGAATCTATATAGGACTTTATACTGGAGTGAAGTGAACTTACCAAGTGGATAGTATCACCAATGTCAACGTGAAAAAGGACAGAATGATCCTTGTATATTTAACTCTGCTGATTGCCAATATGAAGAAACCTAGGTGAAAAAAACTGATCCATATTATCGAGCTAAGAGCGTGGGGAATTTGAATGCACTAAATTCCTTCACTGCATAGCAGGACTTGTAAAACAGTTATACCAGATGCAAAACTGCATCTACAGCATCTTCTGTCATCCTTACAAGGACCCAACACTTACTTCTTCTGTGATAAATGATGTGGCATCCATTCAGTAATCTGTAAGAGAGAGCTGGCCTAGGCCACGTGCGATGTGGTATCGCCACCGAGTCCTCAGAGGCTGGATTTGACTGTCGGTCTCTCGGGCCTGCAAACCACTACTATGAAGAGTCTGTTATCCAGTTAGCTTGGCATTCTTACTGTGTTCTGGAGTTTGTTTTGTCACGTGTTCATGTTGTTCTATCAGGCAGTATTCCTCTTCTACTGCTGTTATCACGTAGCTATTAAGTAGCTAACGAAATATTCCAAAGTAAATTAGCCAATTCAACTCAATACTTAACCAAGGCAGCAGCTAAAATATGGCTCCACTGTATATTCATGGCCATTTCCAAATAAAGGAAATGAAGATATTTTAGCCATCCCAAACAACAGCATCTTTGACTAGAAAAAAGAAATTAGGATACCAAATAATGATGTTAAAAAAACTAAAAATAAAAAAAATTTTTAAAGCATTTTATGGTGCAAGAAGTGACAAATGAATTGTACAACCTGATGATGCCATGGAGTTTATTAAGAAATAATCTTTAAAATTGCCAGTAATTTGGAAACTAAATTTCAACTCAAACGTCCAACATCTAATGAAACTTTTTGTTTTTAAAGTTAGGTAATACACATATTTTACGCAAAGAAAGAAGAGTGATACTGCTGTGTCTATGTAGGCCAAAGTCTGCTGCAGAACAAATATTAGAAAAGAACAAACACTTCTCTCTCTGTCCAAATGAAGATATCAGTATTAACATGTAGTGCCACAGTTATAAGTTTTGCCTTATTTCATTACCCTTAAAGGTAACTGGGCAGGTGTAGATCAACATACATTTCAAAATAAAGTATTAATCTCTAACATTAACAAAAACATAGTGTTTACATTCTTTAGGTCCTGTGGGGAAAAAACTGTGATAAAATTGCAGAGCAGTGATTTCCTTATTATTTCTTTTAAATTGGTAATTATTTTACCAGTACTTAATTACTGTATGTCGTGAGACACTAAAATCAATAGGGGTATTTCATTTTGACTTTAATTTTTGAGATTATCGGCTGCACAATCACTTGTAGAAACTGTATAAAATCCTAATACTTTAATTTTTTTTCATGAAGATTGCTGGCTTTTGAATAGTTTATTTATATTGTATATGATAGTTTTCACTGTAGACAATTACGATGCTAATTTATTGTTCTTTGGTTTCATCTTTATATAAGATATAGCCAGAATGAAGAAGCCAAATATATGTGTTTACTGTAGCATGTCTTCAAGTTAGTGGAACATAGTTCAGGGACACAGAAGGGTCTTTACAAATTAAAATCACTCACTTGATTAAATGTCTGTAAATCTTCATAATCCTAAATGTGGTTTATTTAAATCTATTGTAAATTATGTGAGTTATCTCTTTTTCTGTTTCATGTGAACTTGAAAAGGTGCATTTCTCCCATTTTTGTCCAACCATTCATACATTGTATACCAAAGACATCGGTTATTACGTCTGCATTAGTACGAAACACATTATTTTAATTGCCTGTATTAATCAGCTCTAATATTCTGTCCAAGCATAGGGTACCAACACAGCAAAGCCAAGTGTCTGCAACTCCTACATGCCTGTTTTGTACCACAGCACACACGTGCTGTCCTACAGACCACAAGCAAACCATGCACAGCCCCCTCAGTCATCCCACGTGGCAGATGTAAGCATTACTTAAATACCAGTGTACTCCCTCAAACAAACTAAATTACCAGTAAAGTGCGGGTGCCTATTGATGGTGGTTGTGAAATATGTGTCCAAGATAAGTGTGATCATTCCTTCCTTTTTGAAAGAAAAGCAAAGCATTATTTCAAGTGTTTGCATTCTGTACTTTCTCTTTTTTATTTCCATTGAAATGCTACAGTGAATCTCACTCAATAATAAGAAAAAAGTTTAAAAAAATATTGCTAACTCTATTCACAGCACCATTACCTATATAAAGGGCAGAAGAGTTAAAAGAAGAATGTAGAAGAAAAGAACAATTTAGGTTAATGAAAATGGTTTCAGATGAACTAAGATATATTTGCCCACATCCAGGGTTCCAAGAATCCCATCATACTGCCCAAAGTACACAAACAAAACAAAACAAATCATAAAAAAACCCGCTCGTGTTAATTGTTAACTACTTTGTAACCAAGCATTTTCTTCTGACTGCCTTATTGATTACAGGATATATTAGTAAAAGCAGACCAAAATTCAAAAGGTTTGGCTTTGGCTGGTTTATTATAGTTGTTCCGTGTTTGTAAACAGACAATCTGTAAAGTCTGACTATTTGTATTACAGATGTTCTGCAGCTGCCTTGGATTTAAATCCATGCAACTCTTAGAATGTGCAGTGAGTTACTTGTTGAAGTTGAAGTTCTCTTACTGTATCAGTGAAATACATATTGTCATGTCAGTTCTTGCCAAGAGTTTCTCATCACCAATGGAATTTTTTTTTTTCAGTATTTCAATAAATATTGATATGCCCATGCTGATTACTTTATAATTGTCTTTATAGTACCATCATTCCACTGAAAAGAAGCACCCGTCAAAAATCAGCTACTCAAAAGAAGAGAGTAAAATGCAGGAGAAATAAAACCACCGAAGAGAATTTGATGCAAGTGGAAGACACAAATCTTCAAAAGCTAAGACAGCGATGGTGAAATTGCCTAGGTTGAAGACAAATAAATACAGCTGAAACAGATCAGCAAAGCTGTATCTCTAATCAGGAGGAAATTTACCACGTAATACTTTCAAATTAATTCCTTTGGTCTCATACTGCACAGATAATTTTCACTTTACATATACTCATAAGGAGTTAAGCAGCCAAAGCATCAGAGAGGGAAAATGACAGAACAAAAGAAAATCAGGTAACAGGATCCAGCAGAGCTCAGGATAACCTCTCAGCAATGTAAATACACGGCAGGGCCAGGGGCAAACCCACAGCTTCCAACACAACTGCCAGCAGAGGCTGCCAAGGAGACAGATGTTACTGCTACTAGAGAAAAATATTTTTCTAAAGTTGCCCTCTGGCTCATCTGATTGCTGTTCTGAGAGCAGGAGGTGGTCCAAGAGAGCTTGTCAGCTGTACTCTACTGTTTTGAGACCAAGTCCACTGCTTCCCCTGAACTGTCTGGTAGTTGAAAAGGGGCTGTTCTCTCAGGTGTCAAATGTTAATGCTTCAAGGGAAAAAAACAGGGCTATAATTAGTTATTTACAAATCCTGCACTTGAATGAAACAAAGCTGGTTTAGTGTTGCAATAAAAGCAGAGTAAAACACAGAGGATTAAGTTGCTTACAAGTGAGGAAGGATTCTCTAACTTTTAGGAATTGTAACTGAAACCCATGGTGTTGCAGAAGACCCAGGGCAGATTTCAGGGTTGATATATTTTAGATAGTTTTCCTTACAAGAGATATATTTTGGTGCAATATATTTAGTTTATACACTTCATGTTTAAAGTATGAGGGGATTTATTTTTAACTGGGTTTGACACTACTTCTGGAACAATCTGTTGTATGTTTTTATTGGAAACATGGAAAGAGCGAGTTCAATGTAACACAGGTCAAGTCAGTACAATACTTGGTGATCTTGACAATTTCCTGGAATACTAAATAACACTGTATTAACCCCTAAATTGAAGCCCATGGTCTAAATACATCACAATAGTTTGAACAATATTTCTACCTTCTCTGATATAGCTGCTTTTTTTTCCAGGGAAATTCTATATATTTGCATCTGTTGGAATTTAGAATGGCAGACAAAGAGCATTAAAATAACAGCAAACCCAGAAGGTTGCAGATAAGCTTTTAGGGGCAGATCCCAGAGCTGTATTACCCTATGATGCTGGCATGCGCCCAGATACTTCTGTCCCAGTCAAGTAAATTCAGTTGCACTTGAGTCTATAGAAAAAAAGATTCATTTTCTAAGGGCAGCTTGTCAACAGAAAAACCTTTACTAAACGATAAAGCTAAAAGGGGACCTGACCCTCACATGGAGTACAGACCTGATGCCTACCCTGATGCCAGTGGACCTCAGCTGAAGAGAGCAGCAAATCTGTTGGTTTTGCTTCAATACATAACAAAACACTGTTCATTTTATGACAGTTTTGAAGTCTGGCATGCAAGCTTGGACTTGCAATACTAGGTGAGTTTTCACCACTGCCCCAGAGAGGGCCTGACCCATTTCCTATTCGCTGTAACTTCTTTAGTCCTACATTAACTGCTGTGAATGTCCTGCGCACGCCCCAGTGGATAATTCAGGAGCAAGGTGGTGGAGCACAGGCTCCTGATGCTGTCTGTATTCAAGGAGGCTTAGACCACTGCTGTCCTGCCTCACTAAGGACTACAGGGTTTATGGTTAGTTACCAGTAACACACAGGCTGAAACAAACAGCACCAGTCACAATTTTGTGCATTCACATCTTGCCCTCCCTATGCTTCAGGATCACCTGTAAAAGGATGAAATGCCTCTCAGTCTGAGATGCAGCATGTCAGAATGCTTCCAGTAACACTGACTGCTTATCATGCTGCTGCAGACCAAAACCCTCACGGAACAAGAGCCTCCCTGTGTGGTATTCATGTCAATCACCCTGCAACTGATGCTGCTGAACATTTGCTGGATACTACCAATCCAGGCTGTCAGTTGCAATTATAGAGTAAAACAGGGACTCTGCAGCAGAGGGAATAAAGCATGTTTGTGGGAAGGACCCCAAACAAGCTCCTGTTTGTACAACCGAAAGTGCTGACGGCCGTTTGGTAGCTGCTGGCATGCCCACAGACGTGTGCACACACCCCACATGTCACCTATGGGAATTCCTAAAGCATGCTCAAACATCCAGTACTTCTGTTCCTATATCAAATATTTTATGAGGCACAGCTCCCTGGGGCACACCGAGCTTCAGTCATCTGCACAGCTCAATTCCTGTTTCACAGTGGTGTCCTTCCACTCATCTAAGCAGAAGAGTGTTGGTGCAGAATAGCAGAAAAGCAAGGCAGGCCTTTCAAATCAATCCCCTGGTGTTTACACCTTGCACTACATCACGGCAGCCGCCCTGCTCTTTACAACTTGATCTCGATCAACACGTATCAAAGGGAAGTTCTGCTTTCTACACCAAGGCAGCACACTACAACTGTACATTAACAGAAGGTTTGTAGGGCTGCCTGTGTTTGAACTCCACAGTAAGCAACATAGAGTATTGTAAATGTCTATTATAATCAGTCCATAAACTAGAGCAGAAAGCAAAAGAGATAACAGGGGAAGAATAGCTCCAAAAGAAAGTCAAATAAAAAGGAAGCACATAGACATGGAGGACACTTGAGGATATTTATGTTTCATAAATATTTAATCTTGATTCACTTTTAATCTAAAGGAAAAAAAAACTAAATAAAATATGCTGGATTATTATCATTGCTTTGAAGTATTAACAAGGCCTGAATAAATTATCATGTATGTATTTTAGGGACCTGCCACAGTAAGCAATATTGGTGTTAATTTTCATTTAATAGACCTAGTTTTATTTTTCAATGTATATAAATTTCAGATAAAAACATGACATGGAATAATTGATTGAATATATTTAATCAATTCATTCAACTCCTGCTGTGAAAACAGAAGCTTATTATTGGAGTATGCTTTATTTAAAATCAAACACCACAGTTGCCTAACAAACTATGTCAAATTGTTTTTTCACTTCGCAAATTCTGTTGAAGTATTTCACAGCAATGTCCTTCTCTTCCTACGACCGCTTTCCTATTTTCCAACCACAATACCTAGAATCGCAGTTGCAACCTCCCCCCAGGTCCTTTTTGCATACAGACACTGAAGCGGAGAGGTGCTGACCCTGAGAAGGTGGGGCTGGGACACATCTCACCGCTATTGTTTCTTGCTTTACATCAGGATCCCTCCTCTGCTCACTCCCAGCTGACATTCCCCACTCCCTCCCAGTGAGAGCCCTCATTCTTCATGTGACCCTTCTGTCGCCTTTCCATTCCTTTTGTACCACTCAGGCTCCCTCCACCCCATTTCTACTTTAATTTTCCTTTTCTTTGTATCAAAACTGAAACTCGTAAGTCAACTTTATTAACATACCAGGATTTTCAGGAGAGTTTTTTATATGTTGTGGAGAGGGAAAAGTCAAGGACATAATATTGTCTAAATATCTGAAGCAGCAAAGTGACCACAAATGTCAAAACAGGAAAACAACTGCTGGACCTGGTCACACCAAGCTGAAGAAACCCCAGCCAAAAGCAAGACAAGGTCACCAGTCAGTTCCTTTGGCTTACACTGACCAGTTCCACAGACCTAAATAATCAACAGCCCTTACCAAACATTGTTGTCAGAAAGAAAAGAGTAAACATCCAAGAATTTTAGTTCAAGAACTGCAAAGAAATATTAATAGTAGAATTTAAACAGAGGAGTGGCATCAAGGCTAGGATTAAGTTATTTTAAGACAGACCTTTTTTTCACCAACAACATGCTTAGCAATATTCAACATAACCAAGAAAACAGCCATAGGCAAAAAGAGCAAAGGAAACAAAATGTTTTGTTGTTGTTGTTGTTGGGTGTGTGTGGGGGTTGGGTTTGTTTGGGTTTTTTGTTTTGTTTTTATCAAACTTTGACCCATTTTACCCCTTGGGCATCCTGCAGGGAAAAAAGAAACTAAAAAGAAAACGCACTGTACTTTCAGTGGTGACACATTTAAGACACTTTTCCTTGCTGTCAGAAAAACTGGCTGATACCTCACCTGGTGTGCCAGGGTCCTGAGAAACCAGTGATGCTGCTCTGCCAGACTAATGTTTTGTTCAGGATGAGGCAACAACTTCAAGGAGGCAACAGGGGCACTTACTGAGAGCAAACACTGCACAGCCCGACTGCCCCTGTGGGACAGTACAGCACATCGGTGTCAGCAGCGGCCGGCCTGGAAATGGAGAGAGGAGAGAGATTTAGGGATATTATCTGCTGCTTTAGACCTGTGTTTCCCCATTTATATACTTGGAAGTAATTAATAACACAGAATCATTGTTCGTTTATTGCCTGTGGGAGTTGTGAAGAAAATAACAGAATTTTAATAACAGATATTTTCAGATATTTAGACTATAATTGATTTATTAAAAGATCACTGTACTGATGCTATTAGATTCACCCCAATTTACTTCTCATCTAATTTTTCTCATTTACATTTTGGTACTGCACTTTTGGTACTTCTCAACTAGGAGGCTGATTTCATGCAAACAACTACACAGAGAAATAATATACACAAAACAAGAAAAAAGCTCCAGAAAGGAAGTGATCACTTTAGAGTGATAAAATCGAGGCCAAGAACAGAAGGAAAACCCTATTTTCTTCCTGGTAGTTACTTTGTAGTTGTTCTGCTTTGTTTTAATGCCTTCTCATGAAAGCTGTAAGTAATACAATACAAGCCAATGTAGCCAGGAAAAAATGAAAATTTGTTTGCAGTTTAAAGAAGTATTTTAGAAAAAAGCACATGTACAGACATACTTGACATGTTCCAGAAGACAGATAAAAGAGCAAAAATTATCTCCCTTTTTTCTTTATTAAATATAATAATACTAACTAATAATATTAATTAATTATATATATATATAAATTATATATTTAAAAATTACATTCTGTTTCAATAGGTCTGTCAATCATGAGGTATTTGAGGCTCAGGTCTGTAGTTCCACTTGTATGAGAGGTGCTTTCTGGAGATCCAGAGCACACAGCCCAGGAATCACTAATTCTCTTCAGTCACAAACGCCCCTGTAATCTCTGAAAATCCCCAGGATGTGCTGCCTTGATCCTCCCACCTGTACTATACAGCCAAGGCTGACCTACATCCTGTACTGTTCCAGAAACATGACCGTCACAGTAATATTTAAAACCTGTAACAAACACAAAAACAGGCTGGTAAGTGGTGTCAGGACCTGAAGTGTTCCGGTGTGTCCACCCTGGAGGGAGACTGGCTGGCTCAGGAGCACCCAGGCTGCTCTGGAAGAACAGCCTTGGGAGACTGGATTTACCAGGCAGTTTTTGTGCACATTTCCTGGCATTCAAAAATAAAGTGTGGCTTTGGAGATGGTGTTTTATTGACAGACTCCCCCTGTCTGAAGGTACTTAAGAAGGAAAGAGAACCAAAAAACAAGGCAAGTTCTCCTGGGAGAAAACACAAATGAGGACAAATTCCCTCTTTCTGTTTCAAAGGATTTTTCTCAAGTTATTTGATATCATTTCTATGAAATGTAAGCAGAGATTTCAGCATATTTCTTCTGAGAGTTTTAGTTTCTCTGACAACTCTCTCACTCTCTCTCTCCCTTCAGATTTCCCTAAACACACGATGTGCAGTCGTCGGCGTGCTAAGTTAAGTGTTCCTCCCTTAGGTCATTATTTCCACTCTTTAATTGTTCTTTCAACCTTCTGTAGTATCATTGTTATCCAGACTGTTGGTGCTGCTTTCCAAACACAGATGAGTAACAGTTCCTGCCCTTAAGAGTGTATATTCTCGAAATAAACCTTTCAAATTCTCCACCCAAGACAAAACACACCAATTACAGCTGTAACAATCTTCAAAGGTTTCTCAAAGTCTCTGAATTCCTGTTTCTGACATGAAGCCAAATACACATCTTTTATTAACGTAAAACTAAGCAGGGCCTTTTCCAAGAAATTCAGCTTGTGTTAAAAAACTGATCTTAAGGATGTGAACTTACCCAGAAACAAAACCATTGAGTTTCAGACCTTTGCCATGCCTCATTCCCTAGGCACTATCTACCTCAGAAACTACAAAAGGACCTCTGAGCACCAGCCAGGCTGATTTACAAGCAGCACTTACACGGCACCTGGAGGATGGGTACAACCTACAAGACATGGAAATCTTTTTCCTTTTACAGGCCAAGATGCTAAAAGGTAGTTAGCACACCTGTTGCACAGATCAGTAAGAGTCAAAAAGTTAAAAGGAAAGACTTTATGAGAAGCCTTGCATAACCACGACAGAAGTGCAAATAACGTTCTTAATTCCAATAAGAGCAAACAAAGAAGTTGAGAATTACTCAGGGCAGTCAATTCACTATTACACAGAAGTTTATTTCCATAGTCCATTCACATAACATAGTTTATTTGGCTTCTGTTCACTGACACACTGCAAATTGTAAACTCCACAGGCTAATCCACGCAAGAGCACATTTTTCTGCAAGAAAGAGCCAGGATGGAGGATAGCATGGAGTCATTAAAAAAAATATTTAAAAAAACAACAGTTAGGTTAGGAAGGGTCTCTTTCCATATTTGCTCTTGAAGTTGTGACCACAGAGATGTGCTTGGTGGTATCAACACACTGAAAAACCTCTCTCGACCACACTGATTGTAATTTGTTCTAAACTACACTAAAAAAATGCCTACTCAAGTCATGGAAGAACATTTTCAAAGCACTTGATGTGCTAAAAGTTTTACTGCTGAGCTTTCAGAGGCATTTTGCTCACCATGCAGCTACTCCGTCAACTGGGTTGCTGAACTGTAATAAAAGACGTCATTAAGTGAAACAGTTCATGGAGATACCTGGCTCACTGGGTCAGTGGTTATAGTTACAAGGAACTTCTTGTGAAGCTAACAGATTAAAGAGCTATTTTGATTTCCAAACCCTGCCTCTCTTTTCAAAGAGGGATATATGGTAGTTTCTAGTAACGCACATAATAAGACATTTTCAGGAAGATAACATTGACATGTACAACCAGCGCTGACATCAATAAATTACATTACAACATTACTTGCTGGGACTCCACGCTTTACTATTATGATGAAAGTTCCGAGAGGTTTCACTGATTATTACAAATTTACTCTCCAAATCCTTTGCAACCTTGCAGTGCAGCCAAATGCTTTGAAAGGTACTGTTTCTGAAAGCAAGACAATATCCCCTACAAAGTCACTAGAAGTTTGCACTTCATTACTCTTACAAAGCTATTTCATTACTACACGTACATCTCCCAGGCAGTAGTCACAGAGACCACCAGGCTCTTCCCCATGCCCTGAAATGTCCCCTCAGGAAACTGCCTGGCTGTCCCTTGCCAGAGCTGGTCAGGACAGCGAGCACATCAGGACTGTGCCCAGCTCTCCTTACCCATAGGATTGGAAAGGAAGTCATCACACAGCAAACATTTTAGAAACATTAAGCCTATGAAACCAGAGTGAAAAGTAATGGATTATTTTACAGTATTAAAGCAAATGTGTTAACAATGTTGTAACTAAATCCATCTGTAGAAGAGAAGACAGGGTCCTGGAATGCAGCTTCCAACTTTCCTTGAAGAAAGGAGACAAATCTGGAAGTATGTCCCTAAGAAAATTCTGGTTTGGAACTCCTAGTTCAACTGCAGGTAAGAATAAGTTTCCCTTCTTTGACTCTACCAAGGGTTTCCTGATGAACTAAGCCGTGGGTGATGGAGAAAAGTACAGAACTCCTGAGGAGGGTCCCTGCGTGCTTCACGTTCACGGCTTCCTCAGAGAGGAACCTCTGCTCCAGAGGGACACTTCACATTTCAAACACAGCCGTAAGGACTGGATCGACCACAGGACCACGTGACTGGTGGAATATGATTTAGTAAAGGGGAAAGCCACAGAGCACAGCTATTAGAGGTCTTCAAAACAGTGCATCTCAAACACTGAGAACAGTGTGTTCACACCCCAGCGCTGGCTGACGCAATACATAGGAAGTATGTTAAGAGCGAAGAAGTAACATGCAATGTCAAACCATTTTCATGAGTTCTTCTATCATCTCACCTTAGCAGTGAGTGGTTTTGTGTTCAGAGGTTGAAATAAAGCATGTCTACAACTGAGAGGTACTGTTCTCAAATAATATCACTGGTATTATCTCTACAACAGTTTAAAAAATAAAAAACTAATTAAAAAACACCAAAACTCTAATTTCATCCCTTGCACAGGAAGCTGTATGTTTATCACTAGCATGACAAAGTCCTGACCTGGGGTTGAGTCCCTAGCTACACAACATGCATTTGAAAAAGTTTAATAAAGGAATAGCAAGCAAGAGATAGCACTGCTTTCATACTTCTCTCTACTACTACCTTTATGAAACACTTTCCTCAGTTTTTCAGGCTCTGGTACTTTCATTATTTTGCCACCTCCTGCCTTAATTTTAATCGGCAATAACTAGATAATAATCACAAAACAAAAAGCACAGTTTTCTGAGAATTTACTTACCCTCTGCTCCAAGTGACAAGTCTGGTGACATGTCACTAAACTGTCATTAAAATAATTGCCTCTAATACTAAGTTATAAATGACTCCCCAACCAAAGATTACAGCAATTTGTATAAAAAATACTGCTATATTGTAGGAATACAAGCATTGCTTCTTAAACAATTAATCTACTACTTATGATATGTAAATTCCAGGAATAATGCAAATTTAAGAAATGGAACCCACCTAGGGTATTTTAAGCAGCACATTTCTGAAAGAAGGGAATTTTTGTTCTACTCCTGATCTCATCCTGTTGTATTACAAAGCACAAATGGCTTTCACAACCCTTTTTTAGAGAGGCATCCCAAAAGAAACAGGTTCAGTTGGTAGAATTAAACTTCTATTATCATAGAATGGTTTGGGTCAGAAGGCACCTTTAAAGAAGGTCTAGAGCATCAGTGAGGAGATGCCAAGTTCCCCCGTCATGCAGGGATGCCGTCTCAGTCCCAGAGGCAGTCACTTGATATCAGTACACACCAAGCTCTGAAGCAGAAACCACACAGAGGAATTACTTCTCACAACCAGCTTCCCAAGATTACTTCTCACAACCAACTTCCCAAGATTTTCTTCAAGCTCTCCATCCAGGCTTTCATAAATAAGCCTATAACACAATGTTACACAAAGCCCAGGTCACAGCAGCACTACTAAAGGACAGCAACATAACTTTCTAATATCAGCTTTCATGCTGCAAATCACTGTTCTGCTGGCCGGAGAAAGATACAAACCTATATGTGCATATCTGGTTTAACATCCCTAGTTAATTGCTGCTTCTAATGAGAGACTCACTAACATAATTTCCTGTAATTATAGGCAAGAGTGGTGACAGGATCAAAGGAAATTAACCATTGCTGTAACTGTTACAGAGATTATCAGAATACAAAAACCAAACCAAACCAAAAAACCCACAAAACAAACAAACAAAAAACCCCCCAAACACCACCAACAAACCCTCCCAAAAAAACCCACCCAAGACAAAATGTAGTCTGCTAATCACTGTGAATGCATCATAACACAGTAGCTGGCAAGTCCATGCACAGGTGCCTTCCACGGATTATGTCTGGGGTTGCTGCAGGTGCAACCTCAGCTCTGCACAGTCAATTCAAAACCACCCAGTAGAAGGAATCTGCTATGTAGGTTGGGTCATTTTTGCAGTGACCATGCAGCAATCAGTGAACATTATCTGAAAATTCAGCACTTGGCGAGGTCCTAACACTGGGAACTTGAGGATTTTCTTGTTTGTCTGACTGGGCTTCCTGAACGGCAGGAAGGAAGATGGGGGCCATTGAAGGGAGGAGGCTTGAGCATCCTCCATCTCCTCCCCACTTACACTAACGATGCCAATGCCATCTAGTGTTCAAGATACTGTGATGTAAAAAAGTGGGTAAAGTTATGCAAATATTGTGTGGAGTGAAACCTGAGAAATAAACTTTTTAACTGGATACTTTATGCCTCTCATCATAAAGAGTAAAAGACCAATTTATACTAGAAACGTTGCTTTTCAGTACCAGGAAATGTTCCCACATTTCCCTCTCTATAGGTTCAGCAAAAAATGGTATTTACATCTGCCTCAGCATCCTTCTCTTTCTAAACATGGTAGAGGGGAAAAAAAAAAAATCCATAATGGGCAAACCTTGCACCCAGCTCTACGAACGGCAGAAAAATCCCCAAGAGATTCATTAGATTAAACAGTAATATTTAAATTTAGTAAATACATACTATTGCAAGACCACAGTGATTGTGAGCTGGATTTTCAACAAAACCAGGCAATTAATACAGTCCATTCAAGGACATATACACAGTCAATAACATTCATAACATGACAATACAGGACATTTAAAGAAGGCAGGAGATAGAAAATTCATGGATAAACACACAAAACACATAGTCTTTTTGTTAGAAAACAAGAAGGTATGTATCACCATCATCAGTACTTAATGTGCTTTATAATACCTTTCATTCAGGTTTGATATCCAGTTCAGGGTGGAGGGGATTTATCAGTTTGCATCAGAAAGCTTCTCCAAAGCTTGTCCAAAACTGGCCATGTGTGGAAATGTGGTAAAAACAAACCTTGTTTAAAGACTGTCATTGCTTACCAGAACTTACCCTACTTTCTTTTCTAAAACCAGAAATAGCTGACAAATACAACATAAATTGATGAATAAAAGTTAAGACAAAAGAGTTTTTATGCCTGCATAAAACCTATTCAACCTAATTTTCACAGAAAATATGATAGCAAATTGAAAAAATTATTCTGAGAAAAACTTGTGAAGACATTTTTGAAAAATGCTGTACTTGTTCATGTAATACAGCACATATCACTGTACTCTTTGAAAGGCTAAGAAAATTTGTCATTGCTTCATTAAAAGTTATTTTTTAATGAAGCAATGGCATTGCTTCATTAAAAGGTGGTTTCTTCTCCCCTTCCCACATTTTCTGTGCATTCAGACAGATATTTTGCAAGCAGACAACTCCAAGCCTCAGTTTGGGTCCCATCCAGCTCTATCCTCTCTTCAGGAGTCCCCATCTCTCAGGTCTTCCTAACTTTTCTTGCACATGAAGTTTTAGGTATAGAGACACTTCTTCATACACACAAATGCTTGTGTGCTAACCCAACCAGTTGGTAATGTTTTGAGTAATGCATCATTAGAGCTATGGCACCTTAATGATGTATTACATTAATACATCATCAAAGCTATGACACTCTGATGATGGATTAGTTTAATACATCATAGCAGTGCTGTATCTTGGACAATGTATTACTCCAAAACATAGCAACAGCCAGGAAACTCTCCATATAAGTTTTGTGGTTTTTTCAACTTCTTTACATTACATGAGTTTGGGTGAGGGGTTTTGTTTGTTTGGTGGGGAGTTTTTTGTTTCATTATTTGTTTTAATTTCTCAAGAATAAGTGTTCACTAGGGACAGAAGGTTGTAGTTATTTACTCATAAATATCGATATAGCTAAGAATCTATTTCACAGTCCAGTACCTATTACACCCTAATCCACAGTGTGGATTATTGTGCCAGGGTACACATAGCTGGGGAGGAAGGGAGTGTTGGTCATGCCTGCTTTCTGCCCTGAACCCCTGGGCACAGTGCCAGGTGCATCATCCCTCTGCAGTCACACCCAAATGCTGCACACAACCAGCTCCTCCTTAAAGCCAGCAGCAAAGGCTCTGTAAAATGAAGAGTTTCTTACAGACAACCTTACACAAATAGGGTTGCCAGAAAAGAGGTGAAATTAATTTTAAAAAATTCCCTAACTTAAATCTGTACTCACATTTGTAGTGATGTATCAAAAAGTCCACCAAAACATGTGAGATGTGCACTCGTCATATCACTCATGCACCCAGCACTACCCACTAATCTCTCTTCTCTGCTGGCAAACTGGAAAAAACTTAACAAAATGAGAATTTAATCTTTTTAATTAGTCATTTCATGTCATAGAACATAGACCATACTAGTGAGCTATGTGTTCTATTACTAATAGAGATTATGTACAGAAAAACGAGGGGAAAAAATCTCCTAAAAAGAGAGAACTTCCACCCTGTTTCAAATCCTTTAAGAAAAGCTTTAACTGATCATCTGTATCATGTCTTTCCATGATATTTTGAGGCATTAGCCTGTGCAGACAGTAACACCAATCCCCTGGCAATACAGGTAATGTTGGTACAGATAAACCACTCTTTAATTTTGCTGATATAACAGAGTTGCATTCCACTGTTCACACAGAATATGGAGGTCTCCTCTTTCTACTTACTTGCATGATGGCAAAACCCACACCAAAACCAGTCTGATCAGTGAGCCTATATGTCTACAAAGTAAAGCAGGTTATGAAGGCATGCGTGTTTTGGGAAGAGATATTTTGCAAAAGTTCAAAGGTCAAAACCAACATACGCACTGCAACATAATGGAAGGAAAAGTACGGAAATTTAAAACAAAATATCTGCAGCAAAATAAGGACTGAAAAGAGAAAACAGACTTATAATCTGAGAAGAAAACAGAAAAGGTAAAAAAAAGAGCGAAAAGAAAAAAATCCTCACAAATAAAAATAAACTGAAGAACAAATGAGAAGAAAGTGCCTTTTTCAAAAACCTTTCAGAAAAACTGTACCCAAGCAACATTCACAAAGAAAAATTTCAGACCTGTGGCTCTCTGTTCCTGTCACTCCTCCAGCATAAACAAAAGCAGAAACCAGAGCAAGGAGAGGAGGCTCTTAGAAACACCAGTAACACTGAATGCTGTATCTGAGCCTCCCTCTTTCAGATAAAGTCTTACAAAGGTATTTTGATATTTGCTTCCTTCTGTTTTGAGGGACAAATCTTTTTCTCCCTCTCTCCCAACAGACCTTGCAAGACATCGAGACTGTCACAGGAGGCAGCAGAGCAGAAGACCAAGAGCACCTCTCAACCAGCCTCAAAAGCCTGGTGGCAGAAGGGAATTCTGCACAGGGGTTGAATGAGGAAAGGCACCTATCACCTCACAGACTAGTGCCCCAAATCCTGACAAACAACTGACCATGAAAATTACATGGTAAAAGCGAAATAAAAATTAATGATAGCTACCTACCTGTTCTTTGGGGCTCCAGAGTCTAACATACTAAGGTGAAAGCTTAAAAGCTTAATCAAAAAACATTTTTATGGCCAAAATGTTAATCTTTCCTCCTATTATTTATTCATAAATTTTGCATTTATTTCACTTAAAGTACTTCAAAGACAATTATTGCTGAAAACAATAGTAAGATATACAAATCCTTCAGCTGCATTCCCTTTCCTCATCACCACTCTCCTCCTTTTCTGGCACCAGAAAAGTTAGATTAGACACCAGCCCTCTACATTCAAAACACTGCCCATTTCCTAAGGGCATAGCTCTTCCCAGACAGGAAACAAGCATACATTTAATTTTAAAGCAGTCAGCTGAAGTTCCCATGAGCATCCCCATGGCTGAGCCAAGGCCCATCCTCAGGGTCCCTGCCGGCTTGCTCAACACCATGGCATGTCCAAGGCAGCACATTTCTCCCACTAGAGAAGACAAGGCCTATTTCCACATACCTACTGCTTTCCATAAACTCCAGGCTCTCCGTGCTCCTGTAGCTCCTGCTGTTGAGAGGTGGCTGCATTTGGCACACAGGTCACTGCTCCTCAACAGCTCTCTCTGGTTGTTTCTGTGTGGTGTGTGCTGATGCTGCTGGGATCTCTTACAGCCTCTCCTGACGTCCTTTGTCCCTGCTTAGGGCAGTGGAGGTTGCGCTGGGCCACAAAGCTGCTGTGAGAACGGCAAGAGCCCAACGTTGCTGGCAGTCCTCAACTTGGTAGCTCCTGGAGTGCCTCCACCTTCAGACAGCCATGTGAAAGTCAGCACCATGTGCTGGCATCAGTGTTCACATCCGTGGGCAGCTGAGCAGACCTGAGACAATGCAAGGAGACCAAGAACTGCTAAGTAGGGAGGTGGAAAACAAGAGGAACATGGCAGGGAAGGCAGAGAAGACAAACAGAAGACAAGAAGCTAATTCAGAGGCCTGTGACAGAAATCAGTGTTTACAGCCTCCTGAGTGTTTGGAGTTAACTGCATCCCTGGTACCATTTATACGTAAATAAGCCAATTTTATTAACATCAACTTGTTTTTTCTAGGTTTATTACTAAGATTGTTACTATTTTCCAATGGTCTAATGTGAACTGTAAGATACCCTGTTTTTCCTGCCTAGCACACCACATTTCTTACAGTTCACACACAGGATAAAGTACAGCATTACTAAGCTACAGTTAAGCTACTTTCTATTAAATTATACTTGTACACATTCTAATAATGTACAGGCAAATGTGAGTCTGGATTCAATTTTCATTTGAATACATTAATATTATTTGATTTCTTTTTTACACAGCATTCTGTGTTTTCCCACAATGCTGAATCCTTCAGAAGCATAAAACATAAGTAGTCATAGCATTACTGGAAGTAGGGGGATAAATGCTACTCACACGCATTTGAAAAGTCACAAGTCTTTCCAGAGTAGGAAAAAAACCCCACATAATAGCAGAGTAAGAGATTCATAAGAAAATGTAACTAAGAAAACAGTAAAAAGGGACTTAATTTTCAAAGGGTAGGAAAGGCCTCATAAAGATAACTTTGCTCATGTCTAAAATCACCTACCATATAACAGGAAAAAAAGCAGTTTCACAGCAGTAAGTCCCAAAAATATTTCACCTGGGTGAATCTCACCCTTTACAGCTAAACTAGGGGCCACACAGCAACACACAAAACCTATCAACCTGAGTGACTTTTGAGAAAATTTCAGAGTAATTTTAGGATTGCAGAAAAGAAATGGAAAATAAACTGCTTTTATATCCTACCTTGTCCAGTATTCAGCAAACATCACAGGATTAGATGGTCCACAGGACCCTGCCCTTCCAGCTACACCTGAGAGCAGAGCTGGAGCAAAGGCAGGAGGCTGCAGTTGAGACCTGTGCCCTCCACTCACCTGTGGGCAACAAAGTCCTGTCCTCCACACCCCTCTCCTGGGTCCATCCCCAGCTCGGAAGATGCTTTTTTCTTAGTGAGCCACCTTGGCTGAAAGATCACTTCTCCATTGACTTTTGAAACCTGCTAGTCATCTCCAGGTCCTAATCTTGACATCAATATTCTCTATTAGAATAAATACTAATGGCAACAACAGCAAGACGCATTTGTGTGAAGGAAATGTGGAACAGATCAGATGCTGAGGTACTAACAAATTACAGTGTCTTACAAGCAACAGACACTGTGCAAAGATCTAGAGCCTTACATACACACTGGATAAATTAAAATTATATGAAAACATATTTTAATTATAAGACACTAATCATAAAATATCAGCACCTCAGTGATTGCTGGGCTGCCCTTCTGAAGGCACTGACAGGAGAGGTTATAGAGAAAATAACCATTTCACATGAAGCACTATAATTCAAAAAAGGATATCTCCCTCCCTTAAACATATTGTACAGTGTACAGAACCCACAAATTTAATAGATGAACAGAAGGATTTCTATTTAGTTTTTAGAATAAAAGATGACCTATAAAGAAAACCTAAACATTAACCCAAGCACAGAAATAAGTTCTGCACACCAAGGGTGAGTGCAGAAATAACCTCTGGAAAAGAGGGAATTTATAGCTCCTGCAGAATCCTCCCCCCAGTTTCGGGTTCATACTTGACACTTTGAGTGCATCACGCTGGAACGCGGCTGCTGCACTGAGGCAGCGCATAAAGCAAATAGGAAATTGCCTGGTTTTTTATCTGTAGGACAGCAATGAAGATGATAATAGAGAGGAACCTTTAAAAACCGTGTGCCATACCAGAAAATGCACAATTCTTACTAGTGACCCTCTGGGACATTTCAGTACATTAAGGAATATTCAGGTGTCTTTGGTGTCAATAGCAAACACTGAACTAGATAGAGGACTTTATTGGAGCTATAAAGAATGTTTTCCAGAGGGTTTTGGATTCATGCACTGAATTCTCCCCTCTTACACTGCCCAAATAGCAAGGGAGCACAAGGCTCATTTTGCAGTGTGACAGATCCCTATGAAAGCTGGCATTCTTGGTTATCTTTAAGAGGATACTGTCCCACGCCACAAAAACTGGGGCCAAAACTGATTATTGTTCTCAACAAAGTATAATTTGTGATTTTGAATTTAAAAGAAAATTCTACAACCTTTCCGTGAAGCCATCTACGTGGTACATACGACACAAAAACATCAGCTAGTAATAGAATTTTACCATATCCTGTATCTGAGACCTCAGCTGATAAAGCTGGCCTGAGGATTACATTAAACATTGTGCCTTACTTGCAATAAATTCTGCTCTTAGTGCATTTGGAAGGCACATAGCAGACACTTGAGGCCCTCAGGACCCACCCCTACACCCACACTTGTTCCAAGGTACAGGAGGTACCTCCCCCGAGGGAGCTCTGCCCACCCTAAAGGCAGCCCCTCTTCAGTGGGAATGGTCACTGTACATACAATAAATATCCTGTTCCCCTGCAGTCTGCACACTCAAGGAACAAAGTTAAGCCATAAAAAGGTTTTGCTGCTCATGACAAATTCGTGTCTGGGGGCGACTCACCAGCCTGACCTGGCCAGTGGTCAGACCGCAACTCTGGCCTGTGGCCACAAGCTCAGCAGCAGCGACGGGCCACACAGGGCTTCCCTCACCAGTAGTCACAGCTCCCAGACTGGCAGAGAGGAGGGCATGGGGCCTGGGGGCAATCTCCAGGTTCCTGGAGGAGCTACTGAGGTGTTTTGCATGGTTGTTTTCTGTATTGTAAGCCCAGAGGACATCTGTAACCCGTGTGCCACTGGCTCTGCATTTTGCCCAGGTAATTTTCAACTATCCTCTAACTCACACTGCAAGCAGCTCAGGGAACTTAGCAGACAGTTTTGCTCAGACTTGATGAAAAACTGTAGCACAGCTGGAACCTTACCTGATTTGAATGCATTCATGCAATGGTAGTCAACTATTAGAGTGAAAAGTGGGCTCACATATAAATCTGAGGTTTCCTTTTTTGGGAAGTGATTAAATTCTTTTTCCAAGATCTGTCGCCTATTAAAGCAGTTATGAGCAAATCACCTGTAAACAAATACAAAACATAAATAAGGAGAGCCATGCAATGTTATAAATCTCATATTCTGATGTAAAATATTCAAAGTGATTAACCAAAAAGTTTCAAGTCCTTGCTATCCTTCATGTAACTCACGTATTTAAATTCCTCTGATGTCAGCTCTCCCCACTGTCTTGTTCAGATCACCACAGGAATTTATTACAAATTTTGCAATGCTTTTGACCTGTATCACCTTATTAAACTTTTATGAAAAATCAATGGAGTTCAATTGTATTATGAGCTGTTCTTCACACACATGTCAGTGGCAAATGGAGAAGACTATTTATCCCAAAGTCTAGAGAGAAGATGTTGAATTGGATACAAGTCTCCAATCATATACACTTACAAATGAAAATTTTAGAGAATAAAACACATGCAACTTGGAGAAAAATATGAGACTGAAAATTGAGAATCAATGTTTTTGAAGGAGGGGTGGGTTACAAGTTACATAAATGAAATTAAGCAATTGTACTAAGAAGATGTTTCAAATAGGCATCCTAATGAGCTAGCTTTTGCTTCAAGGGGAAATACGCAACTTGATCACATCATCACATCATGAGAAGAAAGAGAAAAGAAGATGGAAGCACACTTTCCCCTTTTCTTTCTCCCTAAGGTAATCTTTAGAAGCAGAAGCAGGTTAAGAGGAGTTGCCCCTTGTCTGGGCAGGTACACTCAAAGGACAGTGCTCTCCTGGCACACACTGCAGTTCTGCTTGGGAGGGGGAGTGCAGAGTAGTCCAAGCACCTCAGGAAAGACTTGACAGGAGAGTGAGACACCTCACACATTGAGGGAATGATGAACACACATGTCCAGACAGCCTGGCATCATCTGTGCCTGCCTGGTGAGTCCCATAAACCCTGGCATCTGCACGGGTATGACAAAAATAAACTAATCCACAGAATGCCTCTCCAAAATCTATCACGCCTTACATAAGGACTCAGGGCCACAAGGCTACCACTGCTGACTTACTGCTTTTTTAAACTGTTTTGGGCACACAGACACTGCAATTGCAGACACTGAAATAACTAAGAGCCAAATTCTGCAGAAACTCCTGTGCAGAAGTTTCAATACTTTAAGCTCCAGTATATTGAATAACCGGTGCACAACACATTAAGCTTTAACAGAAAAGAGAGTGTCTCTTGTTTGTTCTATTTCTTTATTTTTCTTACCTATTGTTTTGTTTTTAATTTCCGTGAGTAAGCAGTATTGGTATCCTGCTGGCTTCCTGCTTAGCCACAGGAGAAGGAAGGGGAATTTTTGCAATAATTTAAAAATACACTGAAAGTATGAAAAGGTTAAGAATTCTGGATAAAAAAAATAAACCAAACAAAAGCAAAGCAACCTGGAAAAATTAGCCTTTATCAAATGATCAGAGCAGATGAGAATTCTACAAAGAGGCTGTCAAAACTGTGTTCTTAGTAAAAATATGCCTATGATATTTTAAAACAAAGCTGTGAACATATCCTGTTTTGTTTGCCTTAGTCTTATTCGGTTGGCTTTTAAAGTAAAATTTTGAGTGGCCTCCAGCAAGCCATCCCAAGGTGCCTAAAAGTGAAATTACTATTCATGTTTCTCATAAGGCAATATTCTACTGCAAATGGAAGAGAAATCTTTATCATCTTGCCAAATCCACAGGCTATTTGCATTTATGCCAGCCAGAATTTTTTTCCAGAAAAAGGCAGCCAAAATGCTCCTTGTAGCCAAAATGGGGTTTGTCGTAAGCAAAAGAACAAAATTAGTGCAAATCAAAAGAGGAAAACAAACACCACGTTTTAATACCATTTTCAAAGACCCAAGTATTCCACAATTCTTTCACCTCCAAAATAAAGGAAGGCATTAGGTTCAGATTGCTATTAATTAGATTAACTAAAACATCTGGAAAGCCTATTTGCATGCCTTCTGCATTTAATTAGAGCCCAAGACCTTTCCTGCTGCAAACATACCTTAGCAAAGACCTGCAGGTTTACTCAGCTAGAGTGGACAGGGGTCAATAGGCCAGCTTTAACCAGTAACAAGTCTGAAACTCGAAAGCTTTATGCAGAGCAGCACATTTTTTTATGTTATTCTGCAGTCTTGTACTTTTTACCTTGGCTGCCTTCAGTAGGAGACTGAAGTCACACTACAGCATATTGCAAAAAGGAACTGGTAGCAGAGCACAGTCTTTAACAAAGGTTGAGTTCATTTTGTTGCTGCATCCTCTGAAGGGAATGCTGTTTTGCTGTCTTCAGCCTTGATTACGGTGGGGAAAAGCCCTAAATGGGATATTCTTTTGGCCTGATAGACAAAACAGGTGTGTTGATGCATCCCACAATGTGAACATGGTCACCAAGGGAATTGCTGCTTAACCCTTCTAAAGTTAACTTGGGTACTGCAGGGTGTTTTCATAATCTTACACGTACCTAGAAGACAATTGAGGAAAAAGGTTTAAAATGTTATTTTCTGCAACTGTCATCAAGTACATCTATAATGTTAGAAACAAACAATAAATGATGATAAAAATAGAAAATTATAGTCAAACAATACTGACATTATTCAACATATAAATATTCTAATCAGCTGTTATTTAAGAAACTTTATCAAGACAACAAGGAATGTCTGGAAAGAGACTCTGACCACACTTTTGACTTCAAAAAACATAGGAAACAAACCTGATTGCATTTAATGATTAGTTTAACATCTATTAAAACCAAATCTCTAAACCTCAGCTCTACTCTATCATTAAATATAATCATCCTTTGGGAGAAAAGGAATTCATTCAGTCGAGTATATGAAAGATTTTTTTTTTTTTCTGTAATGGCTTTTCCAAAGCTGGCTTGTGGCTTGGGATGGTTTGTTTGGGTTTTTTGTTTGCTTGGGTTTTCTGTTTGTGGGGAGAGAGGGAGTTTTGAATGGGCACAAAGTTCAGAACAGAGATTTCAGGTGTGAATCTTTGGTACTTTATTTTCTAGGATGAGTGGCTGAGCCCACCTTAGAGTTGGGAGTGGAAAAATCGAGGTCTTAAGACATCTCAAAGGGTCTTACAGTAAGTTACATAATTCAATGTATAAAGTTGCTTAGTTTCAGTCTGTAAAATGAGAACAATGACATTTTTGTGCCTAATAGTGAGATCACTAAATTAAAATCCATTCATCTTTGGGAAGTACCTAGATATAAACTATATTAATAAGCAAAGATAGCCCTACCAAGTTTATTGGAGTTATTCACAAACTGGGAATAAGTGATCAAAGGAAGAAATTCTTCATTTTCATTATAGTCACTATTTTTCCAGTCTTTATCAGGATCTCACAGGTTATATTATTTGATAGTGTAAAGGCCAAAAGGACCATTAACTTTCAAATTAGGCCGATTGACTCCAGCTGAAGATCACATACAAATCCAATCCTATTGAGTACAGTGAAAATATGACAACTCCTAATTCTGTCAAATTTCCAGAAAAGCTGCAAAATGCCCTTTTATATTCCTTGCAATTGTTCTGGTTCAACATACTATGACTTTTTATTACAAGCTTATTCTGCTCATGCCATATATCAATTATTTTATGTGAAACTCCACTGTTAGATTAATAAAATCCCTTCCCACTTCAATATGGTCATTTTATATCAATCAGTGTAGCATGTGTTAAAGATCTAATTTCTAATTACAGTAAAGCAACAAAAGACATGGAGGAAGGAATATGTAGTTCATGACAGTCATTTTATCAAATAGCATCCACATTTGCTTGGAAGTAAGGCCTAATTAGCAATCTCCTTCCTCAGTAACTACCCTTCTTTAGCTTTAAGTCAGACATATAGGCCATTAACAAAAGCTCCTTGGTACCTCTTAAGAAAGCCCATTAAATTTAGTAAAACTTTAAAGAAAAACATGACTTAGCCAATGAAGAACTCTGATAGAACTAATTGGCTATAATCAGCATTATTTCTCATTGTGCTCCAATTTAAAGGGAAAGGACAAAGCACCTGAACTGTCAGGTATATTTGGTTTTCAGTTCACATTATTGGATGGGGGGAAAAAAAATATATATATAACTACTTAGGAGCTATCCTGCTGAACAATAAAAAACTCTTACAATCTCTGTTCATGGAGGAACTTCATAAATATACCAAGCAATGTTCTTCTAAGAATGCCCCTTTATGCTGCAAACGTGTTTAATTAATCTTATGACAGATGGAAAAATGGAAATGTGTAATATACAAAAAGCTTATTTTTAAATTACTAGACCAGGTTTCAATTGCTGATAACCTCAGGTCAGATATACAATAGGCCAGGCCTCTGTGAAGCAGTAAACTTGGCATCAGTTCTCTACATTCAGGCACAGACTGATCAGATTTTGTTTTGCAAAAGTCATTTAATTAGTAGTATCAGTAACTCTTACTACCTCAACATTATCTTCCTTTAGCTAATGACACCGTTTTGCATGTGTTAAGTAAAACAGGAATTAACAAAATTCCAATGGCTTACTTAAATGATAAATAACAAACCATTTTAAGGAAGAAATCTCCTAGGGAGTGCGGAAAAACCTGCAGCTGAAGGCAAGCGAGTCAGGATGTGTAACTCTGCACAGGCATAAACAGGAAACGGAGCAGCATGGATTGACAATCTGGCTCCAAAAGGCTCATCTACAGCGGGCACAAAGCTTGACCCTTGTCAAACATGAAAACCATGGTTTTGTAAGAGTCTTCTGTCCTGATACCTCTCAGGGTTCCCTTACATAAAGTAAAATATTTCTTTCTCTATCATTCTGTATGGTCAAGAAAGGTCTTGCTTAGAGAAATACTAAAGATTAATGATGTCACCTTTATTGTAAAACATTTCCTTATGCATCCACTTCCTACAGTTTTGGCAGTAAACTCCCTGGGATGGAAACATCAGAGATTAATCATTTTGTAATGCAGAATAATATTTGGTTCTTTTATTGTCATGTTCCAACACAACATAGGAACTAGCTTGACTTTCCAGAAAATACATCTCAAATGCTATGTCCACAAGTGTCACCAGGGCTTAACCCTACTTCTATACCTTCCCCATGTTTCTGATGGACTGACCCCATAAGAACTGAACATTCATTATGCAAAACCTTTACCCTGGTGTTTCCAGAGCACGTCCTGCAAGCAGAGTTCACCATAATTCCAGGAGCTGACCTCCGTGCAGAGCAGTGCTATACACTTACCAGGACAGGAGAATGACAGAAAACACTCAGGACAATAAGGTGAATCAAAGACCTTTCATGACAGACAGATGTATCAGGCCCTTCCATTACTTTCCAGATAAAGATGCCTGTAAGGAGTAATTTCACCTCTGAAAACAACATGGGCATTGTGGAACTTAAAGGAAATTACCAGCAGTAACTTTATTCCTAAGGATGTTTGCCAAGCCAAGAATTTGGTCTTTCTACAACAGACTATGGAAAGGAGATTTAGCCATGCAACAAAACATAATAATGAGAAGAACATGAAAAACATGGGACTTTGTTCTGCTTCTCTGCAACACTTTGAGGGGTGTGGGGGAAAATTCTACAAACAAGACTTTCAAACCAATAGCCCAAAGTTAAATACTTAATATTAAGCACAGAACAAAATGAAACTGACCTGAAAAAGTTTTGCAAACCAAATTTGAATCTGGGAACCTTATGTTCAAAGCTTCTGAGAACAAGAATTGGTCTTGTATCAGCTAGGACACACCAAGAAAATGCACTATTTGCCATATAACCTTTGCATCTAATACTGAAAACAGATATTAAAAGTTAATAGGTTTTACTTACACTATGGGCACATGCTGTTGTTAGAAAGGAAAGTGGTTCTGTAAAACAATACATTTTATTAGAAGTACCTCTGGTTTGTAAGTTTTTAAAAACAAGCAAGGTTCAGACAGCTTAATCATTCATTCATACCTTTACATCTTTAAAAAATCTTCTCCATAGTATAAACATCTTAGAAAGAATATTGCTAGCATACTCCGTATAGACCTTCAGAACACGTTTGCAGCAGCCCTGTTATGGTGCTGCAGAGCTCTATTTATTTAAAACCTATAAAGTGTGACAGGATTTCTCTCTCAGAAGAAATACACGCTTTTGTCCACTTTGTGAAATTCAGTGTTATAACTAACATGCAGATGAATGACATATACTGGGATAAATACAGCTGGTATTATAAAGAGATAGTGAATGCCAGTATCAGATTCTTGTGGGTTTAAAGTGTTTTTCAGGTACCTTTTTTTTCTATTTTATTTTTTGTACCATAGTGACCAGTAATAGTTAGATCTACAAGGTGCAAACCAAAGCAAAAAGTTCTTACCTGGAAAGGCTTGTGGTTGAATTTGATCTTCTCTAAGGCCTTAATTGGATATTTGTGGGAAGGAGGGAAGGCTAGTTAGGTTTCATTTTTAAATTAAATGAAAAAACAATTGGTTTTTATTTTGCAAACAAATACTCTGCAGATGCGTAACAGCTTGCAAGTGATCTTTCACTCCTATATTTGAAAGAATATATCTCTCAATTCTTTAAATCTCTGCAATTAGGGGATATTTTTAATGCTTTAAGAAATTTTTGGTCACTTTTGTCAAGAAGGTTATATGATAACCAAAAAAACACACTTGCAAAATACAGCACAGTTTTGGAAAGATTTCCTCCCCCTTTATTGCAGCCTCATGAAAAATAATAGACTGAGCTAAGCTCGTGTCCCACCAATTAATTTATTTCAGCAAGTAGAAGGCAGGGATCTGGACTTCCAGTAAAGTGGACACCAGGAACAAGGGTCAGAGGAAGGAGGCGTAAAATGTCCATTTGTCACCCACACATCTTAATCACTAACAGGACAGCAGAGGATGTCTCAGGGTGTTTCAGGGAAGCAAGCAAACTGCACCGTGCACCAACACCTCCATCAGTCGGCCAGCGAGCAGCGGCGGCACCCGGTGCTGAGGCAGTGACACGCTCCGGTCCGGCAGCCACCAGCTGTGTGCCCGAGGGGAGCGGCACCCCTGGGACATGCGGGCTGCGGGGAGGTGCTGGGAGGAGGCTACTGGGGGAAAAGCAAGGGGAAATTAGATGGGACAATCAATTACAATATTTGAAAGCATGCGATTAGCATACAATGACCAATTTCCTATTTAAAAGAAAAAAAAAGTACAGCGGCATGTATTTAAGGCATATTCAGAATGTTATTTTAACACATAAGCAACAATAGTTTAGAAATCCCTGATACGAGCTGAGGATGAAGCTAAGCACCCCAGTAGTGACACAATATAAGTTTCAGCACATGAAATACTGGAAGTTGATGTAAACAGCTTTTAATAGCAGTGAACATTTGTTCGCTTTGTTTAGACCATCTGGATGTTCCATTGTGTTCAGTTCAACACCGACTGCCGTCGGGTGACAGTTGATATATGTTAAGTACAAGCAAAGTGCCTCAGCCCACTCCAGGGACCCCGAGGAGAACTTTGCAGGGTTTTGTGGAATACGCTGTCAGACCGCAGCGCAGTCGCCTGCATCCTTAATGGCTCTGGGCCAAAGTCCTCTGGCTTTTTTTTTCTTTTTTAAATCAAAGCAGGGTTTTGCTTTTACTGTTTGAAAGGTTAGGAAAACTATGCCAAAGTTCTTCCAAGCAGCTTGGAGAGCACCAGCTGACAGGAATGATTTTCAATATGGAGCAAAGAATAAAGAGAACCACTAATCCTGAGAGATTCCAGGTTTCACTCCTTTTACATGCAATGTGGCTAACAGCCATATGAATGCCACAAAAGGAAAAAAATTACTTATAAACGCAATGATGCAATTGTTCTGAAGAAAAGGTAGGAAATTAACAGTTAGAAGCATGGATATTTTCCCATGCCTATCCAATAATATACTACATTATATGCTGCCTATGTTCTAGATAGTTGGTGATGCATCCTCTACAGGCAATCAAAGCTGTTTTTGAGGTATTCTGAAAATTTCACATTTAATCACTGATTGTGATTGAACTGTGACAGTGAAATGCTTTGAATTCTGAAATTAAAGGAACAATGTAAAGTAGATACTATTATTATTATTATTACTACTACTGTTCTGCATCTTTAAGTAACTACCACTCCAGGTCAGTTTTATGCAATTAATAATTTTGGAAAGCAGAAAAGGCAGAAATCTGAAAGCTTATTGGGATGCATTAACATACAAAAAAAGTGTTTTCAAATTTAGGTAAAAACTGAAATAGTTCCACTCAGCCTTTTCTTAGGGTACTAATCATACAGTGCAGAACTGGTTTTCCACCTCTGGAAGTATTATTATTTACTAAATCACATGATACACCTGCAATACAAGTTAATATCATTAGATTTTTAAATCCCAAATAAACAGGCACAAAAGTATTGAAAAACATGGAAAAAAATGCCCTAGATGCTAATACAATACGATCTTCTTTCTCTTTCAGTTTTACTGTTACTTTATGTAACCTTTTTTGTCACTGTTTTCTGCAAAGTTTAGCTCTTATATGCTTGACTCTTACAAGCTATTGCAGTATCCTATTTATCCACCAAAAATAACACAAGCAGCAACACGCCAAGGTTTTCCATATTATACCTCAGCTCTGACAGGGGCTGAGAGTACATATTAGTTTCCATTCTGCCTCACGAAGGCTATTCCAAAGGGTACCAAGCGATACTGGCTGTTACAGAGATATCCATGGTAAACCATGCTGCAAGGATGAATCTTGTTTCATCCACTTTGAAGCTACTAAGCAAATATTAAAGGGCATGGCAATTTCAGTCACTCTTTGGAAATAATATCCTCCTTCCTTTTTTTCGTCTAACCCCCAAAAAATCATAGGAATAGGAATAGAAATACTTTCTTCTTTAAAGGTTACTGAGAGACCCTCCAAATTATACTCGAAATCTACAGAAAATTGTACTGCAAACTATATGCATTTGAATTAATGTCATCCTTTTCAAATGTAACAAAAAGAAGCAACGTCTGTGAGTGAAGTCAGCAAGTAGTAAATTCATTATTTAAAGAATGCTTTACATAACTTTAAAAATATCCACATCCTACAGAATCGAGTTTAAAAATATGGGTGATCAACACATTCTGCATTCAAACTCAAAAACATGATCAAATTACAACATTCAAATATAGACCACTACTTCTGTAAGGGAGTCACTATGGCTGGAGTTAATAATATCCAGCTCATTTATATTGCTCACCAGAATCAATGGAACAACTCATCCCATTCAGCTGGATTTCTGCTGGAAGACAATATACCTACATTTCCAATGTGTAGGTACTTTCTAAACCTTCTCTTCCATCATTGCAATGTGCTAGCTTTTCTAATTCTGCGATAGGAACAGTTAACATAGGATTGCCTCTTTTCAGCATTATTCCCATTTTGGAGAGATTTTTGAAAGCATAATGCACATCCAATTAATCACTAAGGAATGTATATCTCATTTGTGATTTGAATTTACAGTTATGCTGGGATTTCAAATACTTTTAACATTAAATAAGTGCTGCAATACTAAGAATTGCAACTGCAGCACAGGGAGTTTTATCTAATTTCCAGAAAGCTAGACAGGCACAGAGGAGGCAACTTAGTCAAAGGGCATGTGATGTCCAGCTCTGGCTCCCTTCCAGAGAGCACCTACCCCAAACACTGCTTCTGCTCAAGCATTACCTTTTTCCAAGTATTATCTGAAGTAATTTTTTTCTTTAATATCCCCCCTTTTTTTAGTTTAAAACCTCTAGGTCCCAAACTGCCAGTTCAGTAAGACTTGGCCTGGATTACAAACACATCACACAAGCTTCCAGTTAGCTGATGACGAGGACTCACCTGTAATGTTAATGAAAATTGAAGCTGTTTATTTACAGGCCAAGAAGTTCATGATCACATGCTTTGTCCACTTCCCTCTGTTGTTTCAAATGAATATCCCATCCGTAATTGCATTACATCCTTTTCTTAGTTCTTTTAACTACTTTTTTTTTCCCCTTACACTGCCTAGTCAACAGAACAGCCCTTCACAGGCTTCATAATCAGTAGCATATGCCATCCTTGTACTGTACAACACAACTCCCACAAATTGTTCTTTTCTTAGCATGATATTAAGGTTTAAAAAAATTATCAACCAACTTTATATCAGAGAAGAAAGCTATTGCAAATTAATAAATTATTATATAATTTGCTCTTTGAAAACCAATATAATCAATAGTTCTCATGCTATTTTATACTATCATAGTTAAGCAAAAGAAAAATGCCGATGGTATTACAATATCTTATCTCAGAAAATGTCAAAGTTTCTGCTGTTTTTGAAAGAATGCAGTGGGTATTGCAAGTTTATGAGCATTCACACACAAACTACTTGAGCATTTAATTTTTTACATTTTTGTAGCAATGTAATATTTCAAAAGAAATGTAATTTAATCGGATTTAGAAGAAGTTATTCAATAGATGATAAATGGATGTACTGTAAAATGTAATGTCACCTAGTTAAAAAAGAAAAGAGAGAGAAGATGCTAATTCTGCTGATGAAGATATTGTTTTTCCCCTCTTGTGCCCTATTCATTATGCAAGGCTGCAGAATATGAAGTACAGTGTGTGATCCGGGCGATCTAATGATCTCCCACACCTGCTCATCTGGTGCAATTTTAATTAACACTCCAAGGAGGTTTGTCAAGAGTAATCAAAAACATTGTCGCTTATAAAGCTGTGGCAAGAAATCAATAGTTTTCATCAGAAAAGGTAAGGTCTGGCATAACTGAACCATTTAATTGCTTCATTCCAATAAACAAAAACTGCACATTTTAATGACTTGATTTTGGAGATCAATATCTAACCACATATTGCATTAAACAGCAACATGTGGTGGGATATTCACTGCCATTTTAATTCAGAATGAAGCATTCCTCTTTTTTTATTTCATCTCGAATGGCAATAGGTTGCTGAGCCTATGCAGTGCTATGATTTATATCAAATGAGTGACCTCTAGGGCCGTAAGACTAGAACGGGTGACTAGTTCTCAATGGTAAGCTACTGGCACTTGACAAAGTGCATGAAGCAGAATGAATTTACTTCTCTTTTCCTCAATCATCAACAGGCTCTGCCCTGACCCCCATACTGACTCCTATAACAAGATCTCCTGTCTCTGACTGAAAAATTTACTGTCATGTCTACTTTTCATTGAGCTCAAGTGAGTACTTCTGTCACCTTCAGTGAACTGAGTCTGTAAAAGATTTAACTAAACACCAGTCACAGTTTAAAAACTAAGCAAGAACAACTCATATAAAAAAATACCACTTTTAAGTACTTCTGTTTCTTAAACGTCCGAGAGCTGTGCCTTTTTATTATGGTTCCTCTTCTTTCAGTGTGTGTCATTAACCCATGAAAAGCTGCTGTTCCACAAAGAAATGAATTAAAGACTCACAGTATAATGCAGGTATGATAACATTAGTCAAAAGCATTAGGACTGGAAGACTCCTCCTGGACACAAAGGCAGCCAAAGTTTAAATGCTTGTGAACTATGAAAGATTCAACGTGAAATTTTATACATGGAGATAGCACCTATAAATCACACAGTCATTTAAATTAATGATCAGATTTGTATACAGTGTATAGCATCATCATGCACAAAATATGTCTACGTATAGTAATGACATTAACAAACTTTCTTTACTATTCAAAGATATTTAATTTTGAAGCAATACTTGTAAAACATTTTTTCTACATCCTTTCAATAATAACAGCATAGAATATATGATACCTAGCTACATACAAATGCATGAATGGTATATCTTAATCATTTTACTGATATTTTAATTTTATAAACTAATAAAACCCAACATTGCAAGAACCCTACCAACAACAAGGCAATTAAAAGAATGACACTTGATGGTTTATTCCGACATCTCACTAAAGCCTTACACAAAATTTTCACTCCCTCTTTAATTTTCAATTCTTCTACCCTCCCTGCTTCACAGCTTCTGGCTATTGGCTTTTACAATCTGTCCCTAGGGAGCCAGGAGTTATTACCCCTGTCGATGGAAGAGAAAGGGATGTTATTCCCCTGTCACCCTCTCCGGCTCCAGCAGATTCCTAGCTCTGATCTATAGCCTTCATTGGAGAAAAGCGTCTGACATGCTGTTAGTTTTCAACCCTGTCAGATCCATCTACCCATGCTACTGGCATTACTTACTGGAGTCAGAGTCACAGGAGTCAGACCAAAAATTTGAGAAGAAAATACTATATCCACTTCTATTTGAGTAAATATAGGAGAGAAATATCTATTGCAAAGCATGTAGGGTTTCAGGAGGCACTATGTGCCACATACACTTTGAATCTGAGCTTAGAAACAGCTAAAGCAGTATCTGAAATTATTCACTACTGCAATAGAAATATTGTATAAACTAGGTAGCACCAGATAATCCCAAAGGATAAAGAACAGTTAATGAGATGGACTTAAGCAAGTGAAACAATTCCTTCAATACTGTTTTAACAAACTGCTGCTTAATTTTTTATTGCTTCCTTTTAACCTACATTCCCATGACTGCTACATAAAATGGGCAGGCGAGAGGCAGCATGAGATGGCTACGGGTCGCTTTACTTGTGCGCTGCCTGCCACCCCACCACACAAATCTGTACACCGGCATTTTGCCGGCATCATTTTACAGGACTTCAACCGTAAATTAACCTTTAATTGTAAAGTATCTATAATATGACTACGGATGGCTGCTTTAGTTGCTCTTACACTCCACATGCTCAGCAATACGAACTGATGCCCCTGCCTCAACAGCTGCCCCAATAGTGGAGGGCTGATCTCCACTGCCTTCTCTGATCTCCACTGCCTTCTCTGGTGAGAACTTGGCGAGGAGAGGGGAATGGCATCTATCTGCTAAAGCCACTTGAGTGCTGCTGTAGCAGGACTCCCACATCCCAGTTTTGCCTGTATCACTAATGCTGATGGTGCGAGCAAAAGCTCTGTGTGTTGGGATTGAGTATCACCCCCTGCTTGACAGTCAAACCACACATAATGTTTTTGGCTGTAGCCTAGTGAGCGAAGTGTCTCACCAGAGAAGGTAGTGGAGATCAGAGGAAGTTCCCATCCGTGAATTTTATTCTCCTTGTAAATATCCTCCTATATTACTTCAGCATAACAGTGGAAATAACAAAATTTTCCAAAACAGCAAAATCTTCCTTTGAGCACTAAGTCTTCAGCCACTTCATGGCAGGATACAAGGCAAACTCAAACCACAGTTTTGAAAAGGTTGTAGAGATCTATATTTCTTCCATCTAGACAGTTTTCTTCCATCCGAGCTTTATTATCATGACCTCTAGGGTTTCCCTCCTCATTTTAGTTCTTAATCATGAACTAAAACATCTTTAACAGATTCTATGTTATAAATACATTACACCTCAAAATTACAATTTCAGGCCTAATTGATTAATTTCAACTACTCTAAACACCTAACAAATTACATTTCTCTCTGTTCTGCAGTCACATAGTGGAGACTCCTCAAGAAGATGATCCTAACCAACACCAGCTGTGCCCAGCTGCCATTAACATTACAGCTCCAGCACACCCACACAATCTATAAAGAACTAACAATTTAAAGCTCCCTTTTAAGAGAGTATCACGGTAATAAAATTCAAATCCCATATTCTAAATCCATTTCTCATCAGCCTTTGTAAGAAACAAAAAAAGCACATGACTACCACCGGAATTAAAATTGGGCCTCTTCTTTAATCCAGCAATAACCACCATATGCTGCATTATTCTAGAAGCAACTAAGAATGGATGCATCTCAAGATCAGCAACACATCCTATGAACCCAAGTGTTTGTTCGCACACAAATTTTTTCATTAAAAAAAATACACAAACCAAAAATGTCATTAACAGATGGCAAACTTTTTTCCTTATATGTATGCTTGTCAGGATCCTTACTTGTACCTCCGGGAGTACCAAATAAAACTATTTCTATCTTTTCCACGTGCATCAAAGCAGAGAAGCTGGTAACAAAAACTCTCAGCTTATTCTGCAAGCATCACAAGAGATTGGTTTCAAATATATCCTCCTTGTTCAAGACCACAGGAAGAGTTTTACCTGAATGCAGAACCACATAGCACTGCAGAACCAGCTGAAGTAATTATAACTGTGGTGGGTGGGTGACAGAGAGAAGTGAGAGAGATCAAAGGGGTTGGAAGGTAGAAATTTGGCTTCATATGGTATTTGATATTCAGCAGAGTATGCAGTCAAACTCAGGATAAATTACTCTCTGAGAAACTGAGAGAAGGAAGGAAAACCCTTTCTGGGGAAAGAAATCTTAACACCAACAGGGCAGGGATGTCTCCAAAAGAAGCGTGGCAGGCAGTGCCAGAAATCCCTGGGACTGCCCCATCTGTTACAACCACCAATATGCTTATGGTGAAGGTAAATTTTACTGGGGGGTGAATCACCCCTGCATCCTCTGTGCTTTCAGACAATTCCTTTCTGAAGCACTGTTCTGCAATCTCTAGGCACAAAAACCCACTAGTGGTTTCACTGTATTTCAGCTTTTCAATAACTCAAACGTGAAACATGCATCCCTTTACAAGAAATGGGTCCTTTGTTCCTCTTGAGAAATGTTTGTTACCCTCAGATTACAAGGTCTCAGTGATATTACTTCATAAAAGCATAAAATCTGTGTGATAGCTACACTAATTACCATAAACCTCATCCTAATGCTGCAACTTCTGTAGACAGTATTACTTTGGAAATACTCTATATTTGATGCTTTGGCAAACAGATGGGAGAAGTTAATCTATTCCTTACAGTACGGTTATTTTGAACAAATTATACAACAACCTATCATTTTTATTACTCTTTGATCAAGCAAATAATATTTAGTACTTATATTTTCCCAGTAAGAAAAATATTAGTGTAGGGTGAAGGTTAAATTCAACTTGTATGCCCATGTGAGGCCATATTACTATTGTCTCATAAAGAAGATACATAATTAAGCCTGTGAACTGCATGATCAGTTCCATCGTTAGCAGAAGGGATTTCTGAAATCTATATTGATTTTTGCCTGTGAATCTGCATTAGCCTAATCCTCATATACAAGCACTATGAATCCACAGGGGATTGATTTTTTTTTCTCTTTGGTTCACAAAAATCTCACAGCTGAATTTTTTTCTGAAAATTGATGACAGACCTAGCTGTTTTCCAAAAGCACATACGTAAAAAGAACAAGTTGTAGGGGAGCTTTCTGTGCAGAACCTGATTTGAATAGATTGTCATTGCTTCCACAGCGCTTTGCACACGCAAATCTTGCTTTGTTCACACTACTTTAAAGGAGATTCAAAAACAGTTTCTTAGAAATTAGATTCATTCTTGAAAAATACTGGCAATCTCAAAATGGCCGTGAAAACTCTCCTTTGACTAAAACAGGCACCATAAAGAATCGTAATGCTGACTTCCTAACAGCAACCTTCACACCACACTCAAGAGTTTGAAATTGATGTTCTAGAAGTCAGCATTTTTTACATGAAAAAAAATTGCTTTGGACCCCAAATTTTTGATTTTGCATCTGAATACCTATCTTGGTATATGTACATTCCTTTTCTGTCTCTCCACTCCATTGTTTTTTGGGTTTTTTTCTTTTGGTTTGTTATAAACAGAAGCCGACCTGTAACTACAGAGAGCCCAACACATGTGAGAAGGTTGACAAAGAAGGGAAGTCAGATGCTGTGATAGAAATTCATTTTACAGTTCCTTTAGGAATCTAACTCCAAGAGGCAGCATGTGCTATTAAAAACAAACTACTTGCGGTAAAAATCTATTCCTGGAGATTGTTTACTGAAATGAAATGTTTATTCGCTAGGGCAGTATTTAAAGCTCCACAGGTAAGTGCAAACTGTTCCTGAAAAGATACAAAATGTAATAAAATGCAAAAGGGAAGTGGTGACAATATTAGCTTTGCACCAATTCATTTACAGTAATTTCAGATTTCATATATGTAAATTAGAGGAAATTTCCAATAACAGGCTGCTTACACAGGGAAAGGAGGCTTGCTGTGTTTGCTGTAGTATAATTTTCAACACTTTCAACTTACTTCCTCACAGAAGGTTCAAGATTATTTTCAGGACTATTTTATAACAGAGGCTGAATAGAGCAAAGAATGACATTGAAAAATAGACTTAATTATTCCTACAAAAAAAATTCTTGGCATAGGTCCACTTTGTATCAGCTTAAAATACCCTGTGCAGTTCTATTGGCAGGATCATATGTTTACAAGCACTGGATTACAGGAGTAACCACACCTCCAGGCTAATTTAAAACAATTTCTGCTAAATGGAAACAGTAGACCTCGGTTTCTTTAATTTGGAAGGGGAGGAGGGGAGGAAAACAGCACAGGATACAAGAGGAGATGTTCCTATTATAACTCCTCGTTCATCAGAATACCACACAATAAAGGGCAAAGGATCCATTTTAATCTGAGGGGATGCAACAAGACCTAATTCGAGTAACAAAGCTTTTTTTAGGTTGACAAAGTGCATAAAAATAGACTCTGATTTGTTAGGGAAAATCACCTCAGCACATATACTCTTCCCAAAGTATTCACAGCAACTCCTGCAAGTTATTAATTTGTCACAGGATATTTTCTCTCCCTAACTAGGTACACTCCAGCAGCAACAAAGTATTCTCAGAACGGCTGCAAATCCTGTTCCAGAAAAAATATGTACTTATGCAACTTAATCGTTTATAGCTCCTTTTTATTTTTTTCCGAGAAATACTTGTTTGAACGCATTTATACAGTATAGCAGTATAGAGGAACAATTAAAAAAATCAAGAAGAATTCATGGGTTTTAGTCCCTCAAAATGAACGTCGTTCAGGCAAATCTTCATTGATATCCTGTTCTGAGTCCAAGTCTGGATTCTCATCACTTGGCCCACAGACACAGAGGTTTTCAAACCAACCCAAACACCAGAAGCAGCACAGCCACCCAAACACAGCACTGCACCTGATTCCCAGCAGGCTGAGACGCTGAAACACTGCCACTGTCTAGGACAGTGGGACTGTTCTCAACACTCAAATGACTCCAGACATCTCCACATCACTGCCAAGGACACTAGAGCCTGAAAAGCACAAATTCCCAGTGTAATCATCTCTAGTAGCTGACATGGCTATTCTTCCTTCCCTATTTTGCCCTGAATTACAGGACAGTCTACCACAGCACAGCACATAGACAGTAAGCCTTCATAGCCATAATCTGATTAGGAGATAAAAATTTTAAAACATTGAGTAGCTATTCCTACTGTGAAAGTCTAAAATAAGGATTTCCCTTTATCTTGTGGCTTTTTTCCTTTCTCTCTCTGGCTCTTTTTCTCTGGATTTTTTTTCTTCTTTTTTTAATAACCCCTATTGACCACTGCACTACTGACTAATATCTTCTGCATCAGAAGGAAAAATGCTGAGGATGTTTGTCAGCCATACTGTCATGAAAGTCAAAAGCACATATGTAAGAGAAGAAAGATTATCACATTAGACATAGAAAAAGAAAGATTAACCTATGAGAGCTGTAGAAGCAGAAAGATGAGCAAAAAGTGGGGGACTCAATGGCTCCAGGGGATTGGTAATGGGTTAGACTGCCTTTTCCCTCTAGATCACTGGCTCGCATCCAGCCCACATCAGTAGTGACTGAGTGTCATTACCACCTGATGGATTTTTGGTGACCTCTGCAAAAATGAATTGATGGTTTCAGTCCAGCTGAATAAATGTTCCCATCATAGCAGGCACACCACTGTCTCAGCAGAAGGAAGGGAGCAAATATGGACCAGCAAATGTACCTCTATTCCTACAAACCAGTTTAATACACAAGAAAGTCCACTTACAAGAAATGCCACAGAGATTTAATACTTTCATAGCTAGAGGACTGTGCTTCTTTTCTGCAGCCTTAGTGTTCACCATCCCACAGTGTTCCCCATGCATTTGTCCTGGGTTCTCACAGGAAAAAGGCTGCTCACAAACAAGTCAGTGCAGTACAAGTGAAAGTCTCTTAAGGGACAATCTAAATTTGAAATTATATTACATGTAATGCAATTGTTGCTAAAGATCCTCCCGTATGAAAGCACACTTAGATAACACAGCTTTATAAGTGCCTCTTTAAGAGTTCTGTTTAAGGGTCGTGTAATATTAACTCACCTAAACTAAAAATTAAACACATTTTCTCTGCAATTGGAAAAGCCAACCCAAGTGAACACTCCCTCCAGTCTAAGTCTTGAGATGCACACATTGTCTCAAAGCAGTGCATGTGCATGCATAATTAAGACATTTTTAGATAAGGTGGTTGGAATGACTGGAAAACACCTAAAAGTGCCAGGTCCCTTCAGGCAAGAGTTTAGCAGGTTGACATCCTCTCAAGCAAGCAGGAACCCAAATGGTTCCCAGCACGGTATTTGGAATGCTGTAAGCTATTCCATGCTTCTTTCTTCAGGGGAGTTCCCAGAGGGCCCAGGGAGAAGGCTCAGTCCTGGAGAAGCCAGAGCACAAGCTCTAAGTGGCACCTTTTTCCCCACTCAGAACAGGTGATCTCAAGACTGGTACGGGGGGTGCAGGTTCAACGTGAGCATCACCACGTTTGTCTGTACCCGAAGGGCAAGGCAGGGGAACTGGAGCTGTCAGCTCTGTGAGCCACGGCCAGGAGCTCAACTGCTGTGGTCTCAGGGGAACTAATCCCTCTGAGCAGCACAGTGTTCTCACACAGGGGACCAGATTCCAGTTTACAATGATGTCACAACTATGGCTTGGTATTCCAATCCCTCCAAATGCTTTAACACTTACAAAATTATCTACATTGAAAAATAAAAGAACTTATATAAAATTAAACAAATACTAATGAAAAGAAGTTGTTGTCCAGCTTGCTGAAGTTACAGGAAGAGACTAGAGGAAACTCAGTGATAAAGGACAAGCTGATATGGCAAGTAGAATGCCAAATAAAGCATATTTTTTTCAGAAACAGACTTACATTTTCCTTGCTGTAGCACTACTTTACATGTCTCCTTAAAAAAAAAGACTTAGAGGTGATATTTAACAGATGCTACAATAGAAAAAGGGACACTGATTACTACTTTTGTATTTTACATTTTTTCTTTCACAATCAAAACACTATTTGAAGTTGACTCATTCTCCAAAATATGTATGCAGAATTTGTGGGGGAAAGAAGGACTTTTTTACTGTGACAGCACAAGATTTTCAAATGTTGGGTCCTTTTTTTCATAGGGGGCTTCTAGTGAGCCAGACTGGAGTGGGATCATGCCATCAAAACAAAGGCTGCTGTTACGCAGAACTGCATTTCAGTAGAAGAAAAATGACAGAAATTTCCTCCCCCTCCCCCCAAAAAACCCCAACAATGGGTGTTTTTACATAGAACTTAACATTTTTAGTTAGGTGTCTCTGTCCTGAGCACCCAAAAGCAAGAATCACAAAGTTCAACATATTGTTCTCTCACTAACCCCTATTCTTTCATAAACAAAATACATAACCAGGAGTTGAGAATAAGGATTTCTGATCTACTAAAACAGAAAAGCTCCCATCTCTCATCATGGAATGGTGAGAGGCTTGACACCTCATTTTCTTTGTCATTTATTCAAATGTTAATAGGAATTGCAGCTTCTGTGACCCTGTTTCTTGAATTTATTCTGTTTTTATCCAAGGTGACAAAGCCCCTACATTTTCCTATCTCATTACTTCTTTAGAGGCAGAAGTTTCTTCTTAGAGGCAATGGAAAAAATTGTGTAAACTGGCAGAGAAAAGTGAAACTGTTTTGAAAGAATGAATTTTTGTTTGGTTTTGCTTTTTTTTTCTGGGGAGGGACGTTGTTTGGAGGTTTTGTCTTTACACTATTACCTGGTATGTCAGGAAATATGGAGAGAAAGGAGTGATTGGCTTTCCACTGATCTGAATAAATTGAACAGCTATAGCTGAGAGGTGTGATAAAGCAGTAGGATTATATCACAACGTGTATGTTCAAGTGCAGTCACTGCAAAATCTCCATGAAAAACCTTGACTTCACTATTTCTGCAAAAGCAAGTATTTCTTTCTAAGCTTCTATCAATATTTTGTCTTTTAAATCTGTATTTGGTTCTTCCCATTTCTTTTTCCCTAGATGAGAAGCAGTTTTAAATGTCAGAACTTTTCAGACATTGATGTTTTGCTTCTTTAAAGGAGTAGGGAGAGGGAAATATATATCCCTGTTTTAACAAGTCTAGACAAACATTCTCATACAATGAAGAAATGCTGTCTTAAGAAGATTTTTCCTTTAATTCCACAGGACCAAACAGAAAATACCAACATGGAAAAACCTTAAACTGTATACTTCTGTGCTGACTCTTTGTTTATATGCAGCAAAGAGAAAATCACTAGCACATGTCTTAGCTGTTGCAAATTAAAGCTCAACTTTGTCACCCTTACTAAACCAAAGAGCAATTATTCCTGCAAATTAGTACAATGGTACTATTCATTCAGGTAAATACTCTTCCACGTAAGGATTGCAGAATCAGGACCTGCAAGAAGGCAACACGTTTTAAATTGCCTAGTTGATCTCCATTTTCAAAGAGAGAATGAAGATCAGTCACTCAACCTGAGGGATGGAGTCATTATTTGAAATCTGAATACACATATAGAGATTATTGCAACTGCAATTTTAAAATAGCTTCCCACCAGAAAAATAAGATATATAAATATATAAAACTGTGTATTTTATATACATGTATAAAATATATAATACATTTGAACCTTTTACCTGATTTCCTTATTTAAAGCATAAGCACCCAATAAACGTGTAAGTGATACACCTTCAGACACAGCAAAATAAGCAATTCTCCTGGGGTCTGTAAGTAGCTAAGCAGCCTGGCTCAATTGCCTTGTCATACCTTATACTCTCCTCAACTACTTTGTTCTGGTATGCACAAAGCTTTATTAAAGTAGAGTTCAGTCATTTGCTCACTGCAATTCCAACAACTGAGCCAAATGAACCATGTTCAGTCATCTGGAACCCCTTCCTCCAGAGTTTGCTCCCTTTGGGCTGCAGAATCAGTCTATTACCCCTGCATGACACGATCCAGAAACTTGCTACCACTACAGGACCTCAATTACAATTCCCAGTCCGGGTATTGCTGTCAGGGATTGTGCAATGCAACAGACACTGCATTTGTACCTCCCGCTACTGCAAAGCTATTAAAGCGTTCGCACTTGGAATTCATGGACATTACAGGGGCTGTGGACCAGGGGAGAAGTCTGCACTGCCTCAGTGGGGCTTAAAGGTGGCCAAGAGCACAGAGGAGGATCCACGGCTCTTCAGCCAGATGAAAGCCAACAGGCACTCCCACCCTGCCAGCTTCCTTACAGGCAGTTACTGCCACAGGGACAGGCAGCACGCCACTGGTCAATGCAATCACTCCTGGCAGCACTGTGAAAAGGACACATTAGTTAGAACAAAAGTAAGAGGAAAAAAAAAAACCAAAAGAACTTATGCTTGTAACCTGTCCCCTGCTTTTCCCCAAAACACACAAGGGATTTTTAGAGCTGGCAAGGCAATACCTCTTAACCACCTCTGACACTTGATGCAGAGGAAGACGCGTGGCTCGCATGGCTTTCCTACTTGTCAGCCAGCACACGCTCAAGTACACTCAACAAGGAGAGAAGGATGTTCCCAGATTGAGAAGCTGATCTCCCGGAAAGAGGGCACTGGCTGCACTTCTCTGTCCTCTGCCTGAAAGAGCCACTTTTGCATCAACATGCAGCTGAGGGAACAAAAGGAGGGTATGGCACTGTGGCCAGCTAGCATGACCACAGCATAGATGAAACAATAGGAGGCAACCTAAATACTGAACACACTCTCTTGTTACAATGGCAAATACTTATTGACATCATTGCAAGCAAAAAAAAAAAAGGCATTGTACTGGCAAAATCTCAGATTTAGATAAAAGACAAATCATTTCAAATATGGCCAATAAGAGGTCAAAGTAATTTTTTTTTCCCCTGTCAATATAAGCATTCCTAAGCCAAAGCTAATGGCACATATTTGTGTTATTAATGCTTTATTGTAAAAACAAGATTTCTTCCCTCCATTGTAGCTAGTCACCTCATTTGTGTTCAAGGAGAAGCCTGTTTATCCCCATCACTTCAAAGCTATTACTACACCAAAGTTCTGACCTCACCAAACACTTTTAAGCTTTCTCTAATAAAACATATTAAAAAGTGACATGGTCATGAGCAGCTTTTACACAAAACCCAAACAGCAAAGCTCCAAAATCCATACCTATTCCTGTCTCCAGGGGCTCCCTCTCTTCTCACACAGCAAAGCAAGGCAGCTGCACTGAGATCATTCTTCAAAAACCTTCCCTTTCTGCATTAAACAGAAATTAAATAGTTGCATATTTTTCTGTAATGCCTTTTCATAGCATTTATGACCCTACAGAACACAATTATGTCCTTCGCCTACAATTTCAAGCAGTGCCTTAAGTACATTTTAGGTATGAGAGCTTTCCTACACTGATAACAAGCTTAGTATGAATATTCTCAAGAACAAGACATGTTATATCTTGAGCCATTCAACACATTCATTTAATATATTTATATTACAGGTCCACACCAAATCACTGGAAATTTTAAATCTTATTTCACATATAAATATGAAGTTTACTTCAAATAAAATACTTCTAATAAAGTATTTGTACAGGTATCCACTGGCCCAACTTTTTTTCTACTAAGTCAAAAATTATGCCAACTATAAATTCTTATAATTTCCTTTTGCCAGGAAAAAGCAAGCATGAATTAAAGGCTATTTAGTATTCCATTTTCCACAGAATAAATAGGGTTGTGGGTTTAATTCTATGTGAGCTGGGACACCCCCCCAGTGAGCCTGTAAACAATTCAGATAGAAGACAGGAAAAATATCAGCTAATTCTTATTCAGCATCACATAGTGCGCTTGCTTTCTAAAGCAGACTACAGAGTGTTACTGCAAGCTGCAGAATATTTCATGTTTCTCTTTAACATCAGGCTTATGAAGAGACAGGATTCCAATTTAAAAAATAAAGTATATGATTTTTTAAAAGTTTGAAAAAAATCTAAGTGTACTATGCAGGTTCTAAACCCTGAAGAGTTCAGTGAAGCTGAATATTATTTTATAGCTTAAAAATAAAACAGCATTATTTTTGAGCCAATTCCATAATTATTTTCCTTGTATTTTTGGAAGAAACACAAAGGGCCATCTCCATATTGCATTCACTCAGTGTGGGATGAGGAACAGACCTTGTATATTTCTAAATTTAATTTTAACAGTATTACATACATGTTAACAGATTTTCCATCTTATTATAAACATTTTATATATATATATGTATGTATAAAATAAATTCTTGCTCAGCAGAGAAACAGAGGTTCAGAAGGAAATGTTTGTGGCTCTGCCCTATTCCAAAGGCAGCTGACTGTCAATGATTTCAGAGGATGAGCAAAGATAGGCAAAGTGTCTCTGCAGAGAAGATCTTGCCCTTGTTTTGGGAACACATGGCAGCAGCAGTTTGAATGAACTGCAGGACAGACCAACTGACAAAGATATTTGTTTTCCAAAAAAATCCTAAAATAGGACACGATGCCCCTCAGAAAGGGTTAAGATAGTCTAGAATTTAACCAAATCATCACCTCCCTATCAAAGTGTCACATAATTCAGGATTTGAGAAGAGAAATGGCACAGTCTTCTTGGAAAGAAGAGTTTCATTGCCACACGTGAAAGGATAGATTCTTCAGAGATTTCTTCAGAGATTCCCTCTCACGAAAGATACGAGCCTTTGCTAGTCTGGAAACTTGCAACACAAGGATTATAGCAATAAAGCATTATTAGCACCATACTGAATCTTGGCACAAATCACTGCCACATCTCCAACCCCACAAAACACCCCCACAATGGGGCTATCCTGACACAGGAAGGGAAAGCAGGAATTACGGTTGCACTGATAGCATTTGTCCCTCAAAACCTACACCACTTTATTCCCTCTCCCCAGTGCAGGTCTTGGGTATGAAGGGAATCAGGATACTCAGCAGCCCCTTACTTCAGCTGTACTGCAAAGAAGCTGTTTTTTAACAATGCTGTGAAGAAGGCTTTATGCAGAGATGTAAATATATATCAATAATCATACTAGGTAAATACATTTCAATAATGACATACTTCCTACTTTTGCCATCAGTGACATTTTGGAAGAGTCTGTACAATAACTTAAGACAGGAAAATATTGTCCTTATCATCCCCGTTCTGCAGATGCTGAGGCCCAGAAGGACTTGTGGAAAAGCCAAGAATCAAACAGATGTCCAAAATCTTAGAGCACTATTTTCATCCCAAGGACTACTTTTTCCTCCTGCAGATTAAGCTTTCACTGCACCTTCACCTATGAAATAAACAGCCAAAATTGGATTCTACAAATCCCTTACAGTATTCATACTAAATTGTGATTATTTCACTTACCTCAAACCCATGCCTAGAAGAATCAAGAAACTTCAGTAATATAAATTCTAAGTTCAACAAAGGAATGCACAAGGAGCATTTTGGAGAATCTTACAATCCTATTTTAAGGAAAGCAAAGCACCTACTAAAGGCTGCAGAAGAGCTTTAGTTAACTGAAGACTACAGAATTTGATCAGCACTGATCATTAAACGGCCAAAATTCAGCCACATGGCACTTGAGGCACTGAAGTGGACACTGGCTTTCCCTTAACAACAGTCATTCAACAAACACTATCTCTAGATCAATTTTTAAAGAAGGTCAGTCAGTACCTTATGGCAGCTACAGAAACCTGACAGCAGCAGAACAGCTGCCACTCATCCCACCTTGTCTTTAAAACCTCTTAACTACAAAGAAGAACAAATGAATGGCTGAAATACATTTTAGCACACAACCCAAAACAAACCTGTGGCTGCACAATGCCCACGGCAGAACGTTTGCTGGAGAGTCCAAAATAAATCTCAGCAACAAAATATTTGAAGTTGAACTTATGCTACCATGATAAAGTGCTAATTTTCAGAGAAAAAAAGAGACAATACAGAACTTTGTGTCAGAAACTACAAACAAGCCATTTACAACTTTCACAGATAGAAAAAGAAAAGGGGGAATGTTGCATCCAGCTGTCCTGCACAGAAATAGCTGGAACAAGTCTAGCAACACTTAACTGCACTTCTTCTGAATACAGAGGATTAATATCACACTGGTCAAGCCTTATCTTCTTATGAAAGACCTATACTAAAATATCACAAAGCAGTATTTGAAGGGTGCTACAGTTCTATATAATAACATGTTCACATGAAGAACAGCTCTTTGTTACATGCACAGACTGTTGTGCACATGATCTTGTTTGTGTGTTATTTATTCAGATCATAAATGTTCAGAGCTTCTTTGCAACACTCAAGATGCACATTTGGGGTTTGAGTGTTCAGAGCTTCTTTGCAACACTCAAGATGCCCATTTGGGGTTTGTTTTGGCTTCATTTCGTTTTTTTTTTTCCAAATTTAATCCTCTACCTCTATTATATATTAGAGAAGTAAGATGGTTTATTGAACATGGGTCTTGCTGTCAGAAACTCCAGGGCCAACGATCCTATGTGACGCCATAGAAGTCCACAAAGACCCTGTACTTCAGATGCCCTTCTATGGTATTCCCTACCTCCACAAAGGACTGTAAATAAGCCCATGCATGATTGATAGTGCTCACGTGTTATGGGGTTGCCATATGAGGCAGAAAGAAAAATAACATATTCAAAGAGAGGATTTCAACATGTTCCTCAGGTTCTTTTCAGCAGCTGGGATAATATGCAAGTAACACACAGAGTCATAATTACTCAAAAAAAGTCATATTTAAAATACAAACAAGAAAAAAATCTTGCTGGCATACATAAGGATTCATAAAATCAATATTTCTGTCTAATTTTTTAATTCATCCAATAAAAGTCTCATCTAGAATCAGGGAAATACAAGTCCCAGGTAAATAGATGTGGCAAGCAAACCACTATTCCTGCTGCGTTTGGATCTTACTCAGCTCCCCTGGCTACTAACTGGTGCCACAGAACAGCAGTTCTGCCAGAGGCTTGACCATAGGGGCAGTGACAAAGCCATGCAATATCCCAGATCTTTAATCACGGAAAAATCCACCCCACTCCTTTTTGATTTCTCCTCTGCACTATGCCACCGTTTCTGGGTTACAGTCCTCTTGGCAAGCACCACCAGATCCATAAACTAACTTTGCAGAGTAGTGAATTGCTGTTGCCGTTTCTAGGTTAACATTGGCAGAAACTAACAGAGTCTTCAAAAACATCATAAACTTTGTTGTAGAGCTGACACACAATTGCTACATAGTGCACTGCAGGAACACAGAGCTGTACAAGCAGGTCCAGCACTGGCCAGATAGATGGGGTTTGTCATCATCTAAACTCTTCCTCTAACAGAAGGGGGTGGGGAGCAGAGGAGGAAGGAAGAGTGCAAGGAGATGAAAGGGCAAAAAAAGAACTACTAGAAACACCTTAGACTATAGTATTTCTTGTACAGATCTGACCTGTGTTATGTACAGCAGTGTAACCTTGGGGGGAAAAAAAAAAATCAGTAAATAACTTAGAGTACTTTATAAGTGAACAACACTGTCATCTGGGATACTCAGCTTCATTCATCACCATGGGTCTCCCGTCTCTCTCCCGAAGTCAATTGGGACTCAAACTGCAGTGGAGAACAGCTCATTCATCCAGGGGGAAAGCAGCATGCTCCCCATTGCTACAGCGTTTCCTGTGATTCTCAGTGCCCAAGAATATTACCATTTTCTTGTGACTGAGAAAATAGGAGGCACTTTTTAAGACACTTTAACATTTGTTCATATTAGAAACAAAATGAAAGTGTGATGCAGGCTGCTAACAGACCTCTACTAACATGAGCATGTGCCTTCTATTTGCCAGCTTAACTCCAAAACCAACTCTGGAGCCTGACAGAATGGAATTACACACACAATGAGGTGCATTTCAACTATCACAGACTATCAACGGAAAGGTGAAAATCACTTGGTGAAGCCTTTGAAGGAAATAAGACAAGTCCTCTTTCTCCAAAAAAACCATGCAGGCAACATCAAGAAACAGTGAATGGAAAAGCACTTGGCAGAAGCAGAAAAAGGGAAAAAGTGTGCAGCCTATAAGCAGAACCATTGACTTTAACTCAAGATGGGAAAAAAAAAAGAAATAAACATATATACTCAAAAAGAAGAAAAACTCAGCGCAATACAAATAAGCTGTATTTCAGATTATTTCACTGTGATCATAAAAGTGATATGCAGCAGCAATAGCTAAAAAGATTGCTCCCCAAAACAATCTGGCCTGGTCAAAATGCAGAACATTTCTTTAGCGCGTACTACTCACAAAAATAATTACCAGAATAACTGAAGACAAACTATCACTGCAAATTCTTTTGGTTTCCAACCCTTGGAAGTTATTAATCAAAACCTTCAGTGAATAGCAGACATCCAGCAAAGGATTGTGAAGAGTGTGCTGCAGCCCTGGCTGAAAGGAGCAGCAGCACACAGCCTGCAGAGTGTGCCGGGGTTTCATGCAGCCGATTGAGACTTGTCAGCTGCCACCCCCTGCCCTGAGTAAGAGAATATTTGGGTTTACACAATCAGACATTTACTCAGACACTGAAATGTCACGCATTAGCATGAATCATTAGCATGACTCAAAATCATTAGCATGACTTTCTGTGTCTCTATTTGCACAGAGCAGTCAGCAAAGCACAACTCCAATACTAAATTTCTTACGCCAACAAACTACTTCTCTGTTAACAACAAGCCAGTGTCCATTTTAACAGGTTTCCCCCCGTGTTCCCCCCCACGCAGACCCGCGCACGGACCGCGCAGGTGGTGCTGCCACCTCTTGGCCACACGGAGCAGCGCGGGAGGAAAATCCCTGCGGGCTGGGTCGGGTTAAACCCGGAGCCTGGAAATCCTGATCCTTAGAGCGAGACTGACACGGACCACTTCGGGCACGATGCTTTGGGACCTCAGTGACCGTGTACACTATGTAATAAACAAGTGACAAAAATCCTTTGTTTATACTGCTTCTCGAATTAGTCCTATTTGCGCAGCTTAAATCTTTTGAGGAATTTTGAACAGAAGTTATAAAGAATTGAGTTACAAGTTCAAGAAAAAGCAAATAGTAGTAAGGCACCTTTGAGTATGCAAAATTCAACTATTATATATTTTGTAAAAAAGAATGAGAATGATCACAGATGGGGTGGGAAGGGAAAGAAAAGAAAGGCTGATCAATTGCTAAAAGTTTGTACTGCATAGCAAAATTGGGAGAGTTTCCAAAGAAATATACATACTGGTGAGTAATTTATATGTATTTTACACTATATTTTTATATATATTTTATACTGTGTTCACCACTTCTAATCTTCACACTTCTGTATGTCTCTTCAAAAAGGCAACCAGGTGACACACAAAGCTAAGCTAAAATTTCTAGTGCCAGTGTGCAGTGAGTTTGAACTTACAAGAAAGACTTTTGCACATTGCTAGTCAAAACACTCTTCAGCCAAGTAATCTGTGTCAGAGTCCACTGTATGATTCGTGGAATAATGTCTTTTTCAAGTGTTGATTTGTAGGCAACATAGTATTCTGAAAAGGCAAGAATTTGGGTTTTTTTCAGAAAGGATATAAAGGGCTAATCGACAGCTTCCTTGCAATACACTGTTAACAGGTCCATACTCAAAAATATACATCTACACTTCATTCAGTCTCAGGCTCTTTTCCAAGACCAAGAAAAACAGTGACAGACAGCTGTCTTCCACAAGTCTGTTTGGACTACACCAACACTGATTTCAAAATCACCCGGAATTGTCCATGTAGGTAATACGCAGCATTATGAGTGACCTAAGTCTGTGAAACAGTGTGTGTTACACCATCATCTCTTGTGCTGCCCCATTCCTCCTTTCTTGCTCCTTCCCAGCCCTTCCCTCTACCTTTTGTTCAATATCAAGTTTTACATGTTACTTTTTACACCTTCATTTTTAAGCCAATCATTCAGGTCAATTATGGCTAATCTGGAGTCTCTGTTTAAATCTTTACAAATTTTGACACAAAGCAAATAAATTAAGACACATATGGTTAAACAGTTTTTTAAACAAGTCAGAGGTTTTAAGAACCACATACCACATCAAGTAGGCATAAGACCCTAAATTTCCTGTTGAAAGGTAAGAAACCCTCCTCTATCATGTTTCAATGTTCTCAACTTCTATTTAATCCACTGAGTTAAAGGTTTCAAAAAATCTGAGTTTAAAGGAACAAATTTCTGATCATCTCTGTAACAACAGCTCTCAGCACTGACAAATACTGACTCATAAAAACATTCAGGATTTGTCCATTTGTAATTCCACATGGTTCATCTCACGGAGTTAGCAATGTAACAACTGCAAAACTGGTTGGCGTAGATAGACAAGGAGTGCAAATCCAAAAGAACTGCTAGCAAATCATGGACAGCTAAACACCACTTTCTCTTGCCCATTTTCTGTGCAACTCTATCAGTGTAATTTGGGCAAGGACTGGTTTGGGTGATAAAGAAGACACATGGTGAACTGGAACAGCAAATGAATAGCTATAGAAAAAGGCATGTGCTTCATCACTGTGCTGTTCACTGTCTTACAGCTTGCCTCCAATAAAACAGGCTTCTGCAAGTTCTTGAGGAAGCAGGAAAAATGGCTTTATAAACTATATTTAAAGATATGTACATAAGTCTCAAAGGAAAAAAGAAGCAGTCCTGCCACAAGAAACACTATTGATGCACAATCTGGGGGAAGGAGGGGAGAATTTTCCTTTAGCTTAAATGAATCCACAACACGGCCATGTACTGCTGCTGACAACCCAAACCACACAACACATGCAAACAGTACCTCAGCGTGCCAGGAAGAGGTCGCTCTCTCCAGGAGATACTCACAACTGAAAAGTGGGCACATGGTACTTCCAGCAGGAGACTCCTCCTCAGTGTTTGCAGGCGACTGACACTCCATGCTCTCCACCCCTGCCCCACTTCCCAGGGCCACACTGGCCGCTGACATTAAAATGATCCTGAAGCGCTGAGACCTCAAAACAGCAAAGGCAAAGATGCCACTCCTGAGGCCATGGCTCCTGACTTACAGTCACAGAAACAAACAGTAATGGGGATCAACCTCATCCAAAGAGCACGATAACAGTTTCCACCAAAGATCACAGCAACAGAGCTCCTCAACCATGCGCAGGGCCAGAGGATAATCCATTTACATCACTTTCACACCACCTGAAAGGGCAAAGCTACAAAGCCATAACACAGTAAAATGCATTTTACCTTTAGTCCAGTCCAATGCAGAGCAGGTAGATTTTCCTGCAAGCTTTCCTCCTTCTCTTTGTTTCAAACAACTTGAGGTACAATTTGAGGATGGTCAACATTCCTTTGTTATCAGTTTAAATTATTTTACTAAACTTTGGAATTATATCATGCTCCAAGAAAGAAATACCTCTACAAAAGCACATCATTACAGTCCTCTTAGAGGCACCGTGTAAGACAGAAATTCTGTATGAATTTTCTACATTATTTTATATTAATATTTTTGTTTATGAGTTAGCATTACAAAAACCTTGTATTTCCTTAGAGAATACCCTAATTTGCTGAGACTTTGCAGAAATATTGTGACACTATCTAGGCAAAGTATTTTATTCCTATAGTTTCAAAAATAAGCATGTGTCAAGAAAAGAAACAACACATCATTGTCTTGAAAGTATTTTTTAAAAAATTAAAATTAAGAAACCTGCATTTGTATTAGATCAACAATTGAGCACTTAGAAGAACAGAAGAGAAAAATGAGAATAACCAAACGAAAAAGCATTTTCAAAAAACAGTAATATGAAAAATATGAACAAGGAGAAATGGTTTGTTTTCTATTTATGATGCATACAAATGAAGACAGAGAGACTGTGTTCACTGTTTGAATATACCTTCCCTTCCATTTCCCACTCTATGTAGCCATAGTACAAAGCAGATTTTGGTGATCTGGGATTTTTCCACTCCCTCTTTAAAGGTTTTTTTTTGGTTTGTTCTTTCCTTCTTCAGGAAAGACTAAAAGCAGTTACCTAAATTCTAGGATTCTCAGTCATGTTACCATTGCTGCCTCAAAATTCTACATTTGATTTGATTAATCACTGTAACTAAAGGTATTAATTTCTTTTCTAATCATATAAAGTTTACAGTAAGCACAGAAGAGGCAATCTGATAATTTTTATTTACACTATTGCTTTAGACCTTAAGTATTTCAAACAGAGAGGAGAAAATATGGCAAAACCTGCCTTCTTGTCTGCAGTATTTACATGCTTTACATAGTTTAAAAATATGTGGCTTATTAATGACTGATTTTTCAACCTCTCCAATAAGCTTTTTATTAACATGACAGTCCTTTACTTGCAAGTGTCAAGCAATTTCACACTGTGCATGTATCCTTTATGATGTTTAATATAAAAGATAGTACAGTATTTATATCCCTCACAATAAGAGAATGGATTGTCTTAAGGTTATACAGCCCTGTTGTGATAAAGAAAGAAGGAACCTTACAAAATGATAAATATTTTCATTAAAAAACTTTAAAACTAAAAGTTCAAAGATATGTTCTCCTCTCTTATATCTTGTCAAAACATGACTTAGGACCCAAAACTAATCTACTTTCAATTTTATTCCATATTTCAGTGCTGTCATAGTACTGAGCAGAGAGTATTGGAATACGATCATTTTTTATTTTGTTGATGTTACCGACAGCTTTATTTCACAAAGCAATCTTATACTATGTCTACCACTGGCAGGTCACAAAGGTCAAATAGTCTATCCTTACAGGTAGAGAGCTTATTAAATGGCACGTCTATTAAACCCAATGGACAGCATAAAGAAACATTTCAGCAAAATACTTCTAATATTGTTCAGTAAAGACACAGTCAAAAAGGTGTTAAATAATTTCAACCTAGACCAATAAGAATTTTTTTATAAGCATCTTCAAAATAATGCTTCATACAAAGCATTTTGAACACACAGTAGGAGAAAGATCTGCAGAGAGCTAAACTTTGTCTGTGCAAACACTTAGTTTGTATTATGCATTTACAACTCCACACTCATAGCATATTTAGTGCTAGGTGGCTTACCAAAGATTAGTTTATGCTTTCTAGGACTGTTATTTAATTAAACATTCAATTTTAAATTACATTGAAATTTATATGATACATACTTCAGCAATATTTGTACTTGTGCTTTCCATACTATCCTGGATCATTGTAGGATAATTCTTCAGAAGCAATATATTTTAGCTATTTATTTTCACATGATGTAATTAATCACATAATAGTTTGGGGAGAAACTCAATTACATAAATCAGAAAAAAGCACTCAAATAAAATCTCCATATAGTGTCTCATAAAGTCCACATAATTCTTTTTAACTAAGAGGGTGTATGCTTTGCAATACCAGAATATTTATAGACACATAATTGTGATTTTATCTCTCTCTCTAGCATCCCTTCATTATTTCACTATCTGCCAGTTATCTCTCATATGTTGGATCCTGCTATTTCAATATTTGTATTTGCATGACTGCATTTACAAAAGAATAACAAAATAAAGACATCTTTGGATTGGGAAACCTATACATCCAGATGTTCATCTTCAGACTTAACCCTTGCAGCTCAATCAAAGAAAGCATTCCTGTTGCATTTCTAAATCATATATGCTTATTTCTGCAGAGTTAAAATACTGAGTACTGTGGACACTCACACACAGTTTATTAGATGCAGTACTTGATCTCCTGTTATCAGAAGATTCACCTACTCAGATAATTAATAAGATACAGAAACATAAAACACGAGTTGTTAAAGTTTACAATTACCTTCCCTCACAGCTCCATTCTAAATGCACTGTCCTTGCTTTAACACATAGTAAATCATCTACCTAAATGTATTTGCACCCAATCATTTTTTAAAGTCACAATCTTTGTAGTGTCAACTTGTCAAGGGTCAAAGGGAAGAACAGGCAAGATTCCCAAATCAATCTGCTTGTAGAAACTGTCTCATTTCATTTCAAATTACCTGCTGTGGCTGAAGCAGGCTATGGACAAACTGCCTTCCTCCATAAACCATGACAGCACAGGTCGAACTTATGTGATCATTCATAAGGGGCAAGTCATGCTGGGTCTGTCATTAACTACTTTTAAACTGCTGTGCAGGGTTAAGTGATCTTGCAGGGCAGCAGCAGATATAAATACTATTTGGACAGTTTAATGTCAGGCAACAACTCCTCTGGGATTAAAACCGTGTAACCCAATAGTGGTGCTATCGATAAAAGGATTAAGGTACTTTGGGACTGTTTCTTGCACTCACAACTTTTCATACCTTTTGCACCTAAACAGTTGTATGTTATTAAGATATCAGATGCACAACATAATACTCTAGAAATACCAGCAGCAAGAGTCACCACCACCACCTTCTGTGGAGGCATTCCCAGTTGGTTTAGTTTTGTCCATGTGTGATTGCTCAATCCAGGAGAGGCTGCTGCTAATCTAAGAACGTAAATACATTGCAGCACTAAAAATACATTGGGCTGCATGATTCACAGGCAATGAAAACAGTTCAGAACCGAGTCTCCTCAAAGTCGGTCTGGGCAGACACCACGAAAGTCTGTATTAAGCAAGGCGCTTTCAAACATGGGATTGAACTTACTACATAGCTGACAGGAATAGAAAAAGACCACTGCATGGCTTAATAAACTATACAAGTAATTACTGCATAGAAACATACTTTGTGCTTCAGTCATTTTTCCTCTGGTGACCACGACACAGATATAATTACATAAGTGAGAAAAATACTATTTAATAATGAAAAACAGCCATCGTCTTTTTCAAAACCTGGGGACAAGAAATGCCAGAGGAGATCTGTTAGACTAGTGAATACAGATGGTCTCAGTGTCAAAAAAAAATTCTTCAAGGACTACATAATTTTCCTGATTCTTTCTTCATCATCACATCCTCATTTAATGATTACAGACATAGGTCACAGTATCCTTAATGCATTTGTCTTCAGTCATTAAGCAAATGGGTATTTTAACAAGAACATGCAGGAAGAGACCAGTACTTTAATTTGCTGAAGCAGACAAACTCTTGCTCATCATAAGACTCACTACTCACTAGTATGATAGATATGCAGAACCATACCTGAAACAGCACGTGAGCACAATGGGGCTGGTTTGTCAATGCGTCATAAAACACCAGTGCCAGTGGCACTAGGAATGAAAGAAGCAAACCTTAATCTAACAAAATACCAAATTTCAGAGCCAGCAAAACTTAATGCAGGAGCACATATGCTTTTGAAAAAGAAAGTATCAATACAACTTGTACAGAATGGAGCACCACTTTCTGAGGCACACAACACGACACTGGCTTTTGGAAGCCAGCTTTCCAGTAGGAAAGGTGAGGTGTCGTGGTTCTGTTACAGGTTGCCAGACTGATCTGACAGTACAGATCATCTCTGCCTGTACACTTAACTTTGCTACTGATCACTTAGTGCTCTTACATAGCATCACACTTCTCACCAGCATTTTTAAAAGGGCAGCAATATATATCTACATCTACCACCCCCCTCTCTTGGCACCACTGGCTCTTGGGCCCCAGCTCCAGGCTTCTCACTGAAACCTCTTGACTCTCTGCTGAGCAACAGCCAAAAGAATGACATCAGCACAGGAGGATGGGATTAAATAGCAAACCACACTTCCTTTGTTCCTGTGCATACAAACCTCTGCACACCCAGATATATATTCAGAAGCTATTCTACGTGCCCACAGGTGTGGTAGGCACAGATCTCCTGGGTCCAGTTTAAATCCACAATAACAAATAGAGGGGAGAGCTCGTCCATAAGGATACCGTTTCCATCCCCATCCCTAGCACTCCTGTCCACCCATTTGCTGCAGGTAAGCTCCAATCCAGAATTCAAGACCAGCCCAGACCCAGTTTGCCCCTTCCATACTGGCTTACAATTATATTTCTTTGCACCCTCTGGATTTGTTCTAACCCCTAGGCCCCCCACCTTCTGTCAGCCTCCACTGTCATTTTTAACACATGCTCCCAGAAAGCTCACTTTTGTCATCTTTAGTTCCTTGCCATGCCTTTGCCCACAGGGAATCCCCACTTCCAGCTCAGATGCCCTGACAGGAGCCAGCAGCAGCCGCCATTCAAACCCAAACACCAGCTGAGGCTACCACATGTAGGTGTGCAGGGGGAGGCCCTGAGCACTGCACTTGCTGCTGGGACCCTCCCACGCACAACAATGTTATAGTTTCCCCTAGTATATAACTTTTTAAATTCAGGCAAAATCTCATAACAATGGTGAAAAGAGCAATGAACAACTTCCAAAATATATCTGTGAGTGCATTAGTCCAAAGAAAATAAGCATAGGAATATCCAAATGGGGAAACCTACCTGATTTCCACTAATTTTACACCTAAAAGCAAATGTATCCTGATGACATTTTTCAAGCACCCAAGTAAAATCTTAGAGCAGTGACTTTATTTTATCCGCAACTGATATGAAATGAGTGACACTGTTAACATATGTTGTCACACGAAATAGCGGACTTCTGGCTGTGGCATCATATTTTAGCCTTTTTTGGAGAAGATAACATCTTTTTTGGTGTGTTTCTAAATCCACTAGCACATAATGAATACTGATACACAGTGAAATAATAATCCAAACGTATTCCTCTGATGAGGGCAACTTACATAATTCAGGAGATAAATCTAACTTTACATGGGATGGGAAAATGACACATTGTTAAATTACAAATCTATTACAGCAAAAGGAAAGGACACGAGGAAAAAAAGTGAGACACTGATCTGTGCATGTATCAATCACAAATACCCACAGCAAAGGCAGCACAGACAACATGTCTCCACCTACTTTGTCTACCTCGTATCTGATAATCCAAAGAGGAGAAAAAACACTGTTAAGGATGATTCTTGAAAACTACTCTGATCAACATTTAATATTAAAAAAGAAAATTATGTCAGCACTTGTAATCATAAAGAATGTGTTTCAGGACTCCAACCTGGCTTTACACAAAATGTTTCCAGGTCACTTCTATTTTCTGCTCTAGAATCTTTGAGAAATCTCCCAAATATACACATATTATACCTCTTCTTCAGTGATCCCCATGACATGAAGAATGGTGGTTGTTCTTTAGGCTGTAAAAGTGAAACAGTGCTTGCTTCAAATGATTTTAACCAATGGTTTATTTAGAGAATCACCTGCTCAGAAGCTGCAAAGGATCCACTACTCTCCATTTCCAGTTTTTCTTTCTAGAACAGCAGTAAAATACATAACGTGTTAAGTACTACAATTAGTAAAGGGAAGATAGCTCCCTAAATCAGTAGTCAAACAAACAAACCAGACAAACAGGTCACTCAGTTACCACGTTTTCCATCTGTCCAAGATTAAACATCTAGTAATAAAACTTCATAGTAAATATATTATTTGACATAGTCTTTTTAAATGAATCCTTTCAGTGCTATTATTTACACCTTTTAAATTAACAGTACAACAGTCTCTTAAGCTGAGTGAAAATTGCTAATTCCACCAGTTTTTTTTAAAAAACCAACAAACCTTCATGTAACCAATGGCAGTTTTGACTCAAAGGATTTGAGAAGTTTTCATGCATGGGAATACATATTCAATATTAAATACCTTAGCAGGATGCATTATTTTATAAAAGGTAATACATTTATTTTAAATTACTACTAACGCTACAGAAATTAGTAGAAATAATAAACCAAATAATATAGGAGTAAAATTGTTTTCAACCTGTGGCACACATCTTACATGTATTACACAGCTACACCACCACTGTAAATTGTTTAGAAGGCTGAAATGACAGATAGCTGGTCCAAATCTTCAGGTCAAAAAGTGCAAAGGAAGAAAAATCAAAAATTAAAGAAAAAGTAGAGAAAGGCTGCTTGCTTGAAGATCATATTTCTCAGAGAAAGAAAAGAAAAATAATCTTTGAACTATTTGTGAGTTACATCTGCAACTACTAGAAACAAGGCCAACTGCCATTATGACAGACAAAAAAAAACCAAACACAAAGACAAATCCTGGGTTACTTCCTACCTATATGCAACAGCTCATTTGTTGGAAAATTAACGAGCAGCATCATCACATTGTCCTTGCTACAAGTTTCCTAACTCCAGTAGCAGAAGTAGGATAAGGACAATTTGGGCTCACCAGGATTCTTCACTAAACAGGATGGAAATCACACTTAAATGCACTCTGCTAAATGAGCTTCCCCTTTTACTTAATTTTCCTTCACCTTTACTCATAGCAGCATCAAGAAAACAATTTACCAGGTTTGCTGCACTTCTTCAAACACTACAGATCATTTTCAATTTCTTTATAATACTGCAGCACATTTCCTTCTCCCTTACCTAGGACAGAAAATGGTAACATCTAGAGCTGTTCAGCTTTTCCACAGTCACCTGAACAGAAATTTAGCATATTCTCAACAAGTAATTGGGGGTTGGAACTAGGTGATGTTTAAGGTCACTTTCAACCCTAACCATTCTATGGTTCTATAATTATTAATTAAAAAATCAAACATTATCTGCAAAATTCTTTTCAGTTAAGGAGTAAGAAAAATAGAGTTGAAATTATAACTAAGTAATCATTTCTACAAAATATACAATAAATGGAATTATTTAAATACTAAAACATCTGAGTCACCATAAACTCAATTCTAAAGTAGTACCTCAAAGTTATTGTTTCTGCAACAAAACTCTCCCCTTGAACTGTAAGCCCTGGAGTGAAAGAATAACATCCAGAACCATCATGATATGGAAAATAAACAACTCTGTTATCATTGGGATACAGTGATCAGTTTAAACTAGAGATACCTCACGGCATTGCCTGGCTGGTGGAAACGATTGAAGCAATCGGATCAAAATGGAACAAACAAATAAAAAAAACCTCTAAGAAACCTTGATTTGATAACAGTATGCTCTAAAATAGAGCAAAAGTTGCAAAACTTAGAGCTCAAGACAGTACCCTGAAACAATAGGCTATGACTCCACTGAAGAATAAACTATTACAGGAATTTTGACGACCCCTCCATGAATGCCATCAAGTCTGTAGCTCCTGAGGGCTCATTCCTCACCAAGCCTTTTCTTTGAAGAGGAATGATTACAGGACACAACAAGTTTCAAACCTATCCATATGCAGATGTCAGCAAGCTATGTACCTTGCTAGTGCAAGGGAACAAGTACAGACTCTCCGATAACACAGTATTCAATTACAATGAATATTTGAATTAAAAACAGATGGTACAAGCTTGATTGAGAAATCACGTTTCTTGGCAGAAAAGTGCAATATGAAGAAATGCCGAACATGAATTTTAGTAATAAAAAATATTCCTTTAAAAGAATACTGAAAGACAACTTCATGGAAACTCACAATTCACTCCAGAACGTCTTGGACAATGTTCTATTTTACATACTGAAAAAAACCCCAAAATAAACAAAAAAATGAAAAAAAACCCAGCAAAGCAAACATCTTAACCATGACTGCTTTCCTATTTGATGGCAGGGAACACACATCTGTTGACTATTTTGTAAATCTGCCTTAAAACGTTCATTCAAGCTGCAGAAGGCTGAAGTTGATTACTTTCAAGGAATGAGCCAGGCTTTATGCTCTCTAAAAAAAATCCTTGGAAAGAAGATGCAATGGAATTATGCTACTCAGAGCCCCCAGAGTCAGCAAAGAGGAATGGGAACACTCAACCCTTCAGCTTGCCTTCATCCCTCAGCACTTCACTCCCGGTATAAGGGCCCTGCCCGTGCTGCTGTTCGGCAGGGAAAGCACAACCCCCGCAGCACTTCAGAGCGTTCCCACCGCCTTCCCGGCCGCGGAGCGCTCGGCTGCGGGAGCGCGGCCCTCAGAGCCCCGGCCCTCAGAGCCCCGGCCCGCCCGGCGGCCGCCGCCGCACCCCCGCTGCGGGCCGGGCGGCGGCACAGCGGGGGCACACACGGGCTCAGCCTCCTGCCTCAGCCCGCCCTGCCTGGCGGGGAAATGCAGCGGCTTCAAAGCCAGGGAAGAGCCCTGCTCCCCCTGCCGCGATGAGGGGCGGGCCTCGCCCCACGTCCCACCTCAGCCCCGTCGGCAGGGCCCAAGGGGGTTATTGCATCTCTTCGGGTTGAACGCAGCGGCTTAAACAAACTTTAGAAAATAAAATCTGCTGTCACAATGGGAAAAGCAAGTAAACACTACAAAACTGACAAACAGCCCATTTTCCTCTGCTTAGGATTTTCCATGCCCCTTGTTTATATTTGCATACTAAAGCTTTCCCTATTTAACACACTGATTGTGTTAACCCAAGGCAGACTCGAGTGTAGGCCTTACCATTTCTGTTTTTATGGGCTGGGCAAAGCAGGGAGTCACAGTTATGAATCACACAATTATTTTTACTAAAGCTGACCTTGAACTTTACAAAAGTAGAACGCCACACCAAAAAAATTAATTTTGAGGAACTAAAAATTTTTTAAAATAGATCCTTTTGCTCATGTGTGTTTAGAGCTATGCAGAAGTCATCTAATTTGGGCTTTTGTCTATAAAAAAATTTTGAACTTCCACTAATTGGGATGTTGAGCTGCTTTCATGACACATCTATTAAACGTTTACTTCAGTCATCCAACAATGTCACAGAAACACCCCAGATAAAATAATTCTCCCAGACAACAATTTATTTTCACCACAGTGCTGGTTTTTGCTTTTAGCTCCTACATCAACACAGCTGACTTGGCTTTAAACCCAGAGCTCACTCTGCTCCCCAGTGCTTTCTTCCACCATGCACTGCAAAGCCACCTCCTACAGTGGGAAAGTTAAATGATATAAAATCCCTACAATGCAGTCAAAGGGAAATAACAGTGCCAGCACCCTGCAAGCAAGCACTTTCTTCACATGGGAGGTAATGATTTTGAGAAAAAAGTTGCATGCACAGAAGTGTTAATTAAGAATTTAAATACAGAGCTTTTAGTTGGTTGAAGCTAACAACAGAAAGGAAGTTTCTCTACAAAGACAATTACAATCCTATATATAAGCCTATAACATGGGAAAAGAAAAAATTGTCCCTCCTTGTGTGTTACTGGTCACAGTCATAGTTGGGCCAGAAGAGAAACAAAGACAAGAACTATTAACAGACAATGACTCCGCATAAGAAAAAGGTAACTGGAGGGAAGCAGAAAGCAAGTAGCTATGCAGAAAAAGGCTGAGGAAATTCAAATTCTACATTTGAAAACCTACAAATTTACTACTAATGGAATAAATCTGAAGAGAAAAAAGGGTAGCTTTTAAGGCAAATATCAACATTTTTCAGGGTTTCTTCTAGATGCAAAAGGTGCCAAGTAACCTAACTAGTCATGCTTTTATTCATATTAATAATTAATGCCAATGTTCAATTAATAAATATTCCATTTTTATTGTTCTAATAACCATAAAGTTTACTAAATATTTAGGTTCTAATTTGCCCCTTGCAAATCCCAGTCTTCTCTGCAAAGAGATCAAAGCCTTGAGAGTTATAGTAAGAAAAATTTCAAACTAAATATTTTGCCTGCACCAAGTACTTTATGAGCTAAGTATCCTCCTCTATATTCCAGTTTGAGAAGATGTTGCTTCTGTGTTACACTGAACTCAGTCCATACTAATTTCCACTATAGGTACTTGCTTCAAAGACTTTTTTCCCCCCTTCCTTTTCAGAACAATTGTGAAAAGAAATATCAATTTAAAAAGAAAAATCTTTATGATGATTAAAAGGCTTGTAACATTAGATACGTAAAGGAACACTAAATATATTTTGTATATTCAGTAAAATTTTGTAAAGTATCAGTTATTCCTTTATTACATTTTCCCTGCACTGAAGAAATTGTCAAAAATGATTTCAGTATAACTGACCTGCAGCCATCTAAGAATTGCAAACTCATCCTACAATGAAACCCATTCTTAACTTGTATTTCACTGTTTAATTGAAACAGCCATAAAGAGATCTGCTACTTCTGAAAGAGCATCTAGCTAAAAACATAGAAATCAGTCCTGTGTTTTATCTACAACTATTCTTATCAGAATCAAGGAATATAAAAATAAAAAAATAAAACTATCTTAAATTAAGTGCAAACCAGCACTGCAATCCCACTATAAAGAAAACATTTTTCAGGTTGGAAGGAAATGGGAGAAGCTAGCTCAACCAGAACTTCACCAATTAGTATGCAGAGTATGTGAATATACATTTATCTTCAATTGCAGCTACTGCCTTATGCTGTCACATGAAGCTTTATATGTTCAGTATACTGTGCCCAACAATTACCTAATCGTTTTGTCATGTTTCATACAACTGCAGAGGCTTTGTAAATCTTTCCATTTCAAGGAGGGAAAAGAAAGACAAGAAATATGAAGCAGCTAAGGAAGTGTCATTTAATATGTTTCCAAAGGGGAAAAAAAGCATTGAATTTTTTCACTCAGTGAAATCTAATTTTGTGTGTTCCTGTGAGCTGAAGAGGAATAGAAAGGGAAGAAAGGTCTTGAGTTACTTTTCTATGGCTACTTTGCATCCTTAAGGATGTTTATGACACAAAACATACACTACACTTACTCTGACTTTTCACCTTCTATTTAGGATTCAATATCCTATACTAACACTTTATGCTTCCGATGCTCTACCACATAGCTATTTGCCACATCTATAAATGTTTGACTCCTCTGGGCAGTCCTGTAAAGCCAGTAAGGAATTTCTTTTTTAAGTGAATTCTTTTAATGTAGCTGAATCTTTCATGAGTAGCTTTGCAAGTCCACCCTACAACGCACTGACATAAAAGAGCATAGTAATAGTTGATTGACAGCCAGCTTGAAGGAAGTGAGAACGAGAAAATATGTATACAATACTTTACCAACTGTGGAGTAGTAACAGTTTCTCCCTTGATATCCACAGCCAGAAAATGCTGCTGGACTGTCATTTAGATCCTTATTAGTGCTGACATTATTGTTTGCATTACTAAATAACAACTTTACATTTATTACACACATACTAAAATACCTAGTGTAAGAAGCAAAAATTGCCGTGCCTGAGTTTATTTCCCAGGAAAACTCATTTTCCATCCATTCTCTGCAGTTTCAAACAATTTACTTTTAAATGCTCAGGACTAAATGAGTCTATGTTTTATTTTTAACACTCACAGTATTTCCAGTAGGTAAGATCTTGGTATACTGTGATTATCGAGTGTTTCATTTCAGATGCCTTTGTGTCAGACATTTTTTCCATTTCCTTTAAAAAGTAAGCAATGTGATGGTATTTGATGAACCCTCATTGAAGCTGCTGCTTGAATTTAAAAGAAACCAAGAATCATTTAAAGGTAAATGCCATCTATCCTTTACAAGTCTATTCTTTGAGATGGGGAAACAATAGAAGTAGGAAAAGGCTTTTCCAAACAATAGCTCATCTCTTCCAGAGATGAAAGAGTGCTCTTGCAAAAGAGAGGAACAGCATGAAACAGAGACCTTGTCCCACGCTCCTTCTATGCTGCAAATAAAGCTGGACAGATCTATGTTAGAGAAATAGTTGGAGAATCACCAGGTAGCACCAGCGTAAGACATCCTTGGTTTTATTCCTGTGTAAATCCTCAATTTTAGAATTGTCTTAGACTGTCTTATGCAGTCACTAAAAATGAGCAGCCAAAAGAAGAACAAAATAACTGCATATACTTTCCCCCTGTTTCTGCAAATGTTCTTCCTCTTTGAAACTTAGAAAGCCTTCCAGATATTCAAGGCCCCTCTGTATTTGGGGAAAAATCTGACACCATGAACTGGAACAATCCAGGGGCAAAAGAGGCTCTTCTGCAATGGGACTGCCACTGCCCAAGGGGCTTGGGAGCATCATCAGGACACAGGACTGGCAACTCGGACTGAAAGCAGCAACACATCTCAGAGGTGTCACAATGAAAGAAGAAATGGCCATAGCCTTAGGTCACGTTAAGTGTACCTGACTGTAGTTAACACCATTATATTCCTAGTGGCAGTAAAGCTACAGAAGCTTAGCCAGCATTGCTAGTTAACAAAATTCCAGAGATTTATCTGCTAAGACTACAAAAGTAATTCCATGGTTTTGTTTTTCGTAAGTTAATTGCCAGACTGCCCTCAAACAGCAAACAGCAAAATTAAGATAAAACTAGTCTTGTTTCCATTAAGCAACATTAAACACTCCTACTTTCTCCCTTTTTAGCAAAATGCCTCACGCTAACAGATCTCATTGCTGAAAACAGGAGCAGAGCAGCCGGACAAAATAATAGCAAACATACACCCTTCTCTGAGGTTCCCTACACAAGCCTATACATAGCTGTGATCCCAGCCACCCACTCCAATTTCCATAAATAAGAAAGAAGAATATGTCTGTTAATACCTTGTATAAAGCACATTTCATTCAATCAGTGCTTTTATCAATAGACAATCCCACAAGGTAAAGAAATTTTAAAATTTCTACCATGGCACAACTGTTTTATTTGCAAACTCTTTCTTACACTAAGTACCAAATCTACTTTGCTCAGAATAGTTAAGACCTTGGGTCAAGGAGACAGTGGCATTAGCACTCAACAGAAAATGTGCTTCTCTACACTAAAATAGCCACTTAAGCAAGAATGTGGAAATGATTTATCTTGCAATGTTTGAAGTTGGATCTTCACCTCAGCTATGTCATGACTGCACAATCAGTCAGAGGAAGACTGTTACACTTTCATACAAAGAAAAGGATATTCAACTCTTCACTATGAGTATCAAACAAGTAATATTACCTTTCAGAAAATAAGAAAAAGCATAAATATTAGCTACTGCAAGCATTCACATTTATAACATTGGACTTAGAGACCTTCAGTGTTCTAGTCCTCACATATAAATCTGTGTTTAATAGTAGAAAGGTAATGCAATTTCACTGAAAGCTGTTTGTTTTAAATAAAGCTGTATTTGTAATCCTAAATATTGCAGTGTTATATTAGTGTAAGACGATAAATATCAAACTGAAAACTTCAATGAAAACTTATTGATAAAGTCTTGCAAATGAAATCTGATTTTGAGGCAAGAATACAGCCAGATTAGTTTGATTTGAGATGCAGTGATGATACCGTTTATGCATTCATTGTACTCTAACAGCTAAACAACCTACAGGCAATTTTAAAAGTAGAAAACTATAGAAGGCTTTCCAGTTATGCACACCCAATATTGATAACGCTTATGCATTCAACTAAAAATTTCCAAAATCAGACCCTACAGAACAACCAAGTGGTCTTCTAGAGATACAATGAGTCCAACAAGATCACAAAACTATGCACCTGTGGGATCGATTTATTTTTAATCAATGCATTTTTCAGAGACCCTATTACCTTCAGAAATCCCCTATCTTAAGAAATCAGTTAAACTGCTAAGTAGTTGTCCTAACTATGGACACAACTGCTTCTACTGGAATTCAGAAAGCTGCCAATTTGCAGAGAATCTGATTCCATAATGTATTTTGACCCTATAACTTCTACTGATATAGTGTCTAAATAAACTCAATGATTGTACTCTTAAAGAATTAGGAAGTTCATGTTTCTCACAACTATAGACATTGTCTGAACAAGAAGACCTGATTAATTCAAAGTGAATTTTAGCCAAAAACTCAGTTAATTTTCTCTTTCTCTTGACCTGTCAAAGCTGTGCATGTTCTCAGAAACAATTAAATTCAGATGGTCTTTGATTGTCCAACAAGCCAAGGTTTCAGTCATTAATCAGAAAAGTAGCAGCACAGTGATTAAGCCAGCAGGATCCTCACCGTATTCTGAACTGTACACACAGAAGGCTAGGTACCATACATTCTGCACTTGAATGGCAGCATTTCTGAGAACTCACAGTATTCTCTATTTAAATAATATAAATATGGAAAGAGAGGTCTATACATTATAAATGAGGACAACATAAGATTTCTTCTTGTCAGAAGTGAAAAATCTGTACATACATCAAACAGCAATACTCAACTTTCAAAAGATCAGCTGCAAAAGAAACTCTGCCATGTCTTCACTTTTGTATGAATTTAGCAAAACAGTGTAATTAGTTAGAAATAACAGGCCTTATAACCAAAATAATTCTTTCCTAGCATACTATACACAATTACATATGTTTATATCACTTACAGTAATGTCACATATAAATTAAATTATTCATGTTTATGTTTTAGAGAGAGTATCTAAACCCATAAATACTGCTTTTAAAGTGAGTACATCAGGGAAAGCACTAACAGCATGACATGGAGGGAGATGAATGCATGGGCCAAAGGCAACACCATTCTGAAGGCATAGGAAAATATGCAGCAGACTTGACCTCCTGACCTGAAGTTCTAGACAGAGTACAACAAAAGAACAGGAACAATCAGCAATTAAATTAATGGAAAAACATGTTGATGATCAATGTAAATCAAGTTTGTCACAGAAAAACACTAGCTCTGTCCTATTCAGTGCCCCCATGCACACCTGTGCCAGGGTAAGTATTTTCATAAGCTGCAAAGAATGGGATGAAATGTATTATTTACATGGAAAAAAAAAAAAAGCTGCCTTCTCTTTTTGCTGGGAGAACAAGCAGCCAAGGACTGCAGAAGGCAGGCTGTCTTCTCTCAGTAACAGTGCCACCTTAGAGCATTCAAAATGCAGCCCCAGAACACAAGACCACTATAGTGCAAAAGCCTAAATAAAATCCCTCAGTGTTACTCCTTTCATCACAAAAAACAACGCAACAAAAAAAACCCAAAACCAAAAGCCAAACACCACAACCATTTCCTACCAACTTTACCTACAATACCCTTACACTCCCCACTAGTCAGTAAGACAGCGCTTATGACAGAGGAGAAAGTGTATATTTGATTGTATGTGACGTACTGCTTTAGTTTATGACAAAATTTTAAAATATAATCGTAACATCTCGCCTGTGGTCAATCTGCAATATGTGAAGGGTATTCCCATTTAGCTTAAAATAGATAACTCCTCAACTTAAGCTAAGTTCAATTGGTTCAACTCAAAATAACGGTGAAAGTTTTATTAAAATAGTTTTTAAAGTACATTTTAAGTGCAATTGATGTCATCCTCTTCTTCATTCAGTGAGAAAACTGTACAAGCATTTAATTCATTATCTGGGTAGTTACAATTACACTTCCTAAAACTATTGTTCAGTATTCCCTGCAGTTTGAGAGTAGTTCATTTATGCAACACTACCGATTTAACATGCAAGCCAAAACTAATTTCTAGCTGCAGCTACTACTAGAAGAAGGCACCTTTCCTAAATATCGTCCATAAAGCTTCAATTATTTTTAAAAAGGATTGGAGAAATTAATTTGGTATTAATTTACATAGAGATGTTTAGAAAAGTTAAATGTTGACTACAATGAAATATCCTCCTAAAATTCTCCATTGCAAATTTTAAAAAATGGGTTTGGAAGGGCAACAGAATGAGCAAGTCACATCCTTCTGGGACTTAAACATATGTAACCACACAACTTGTTTATACTGCAGTTCATTCGATTAAATAGCTTTCAAAAGGAGTAGATGTCTGATGGATTATTGCATTACAACTGGGTAATTTGCAGCACTAGCTCCTCTATAGAAATATGGAACTTGCAACAACAGATAAACTACCTATTGTATCTGGTAACATTACTTGCCCAAGGCAATGCAATTCCTGATGCTTCAGTGGGAGTCGTGAAAAGTTCTGCCCATCTTCATTGCCTTTAATATTATTTCAGCTGATCTACTCTACTGTCATTAAGAGTGCATAGTTTGGCTTCTAAAATGTTACCCCAAAACCTTTCAAGATTTTGTTGTCAGTAGCTTGTAACTGCAAAGCTGATCACATTTTCATCAACCACATTTGACACTGTCAGATGCTTTCTGTGCACACATGCGCATGAAAAGAAATAGATACATTATTTATTCAGAAAGCCCTGCTCAATTCCAAGAAGAATGCTAATGAAAAATACATTGCCTTAAATATAAAAAAAAAACAAAAAGAAAAAGAAAAAAAAATGCAATCTCTGGTACTCCCAAAGATGACTGAATTTCAATAGGAATGTAGCCATTGTGTCACAGGGGCACAATGCTGCTTATTTTCAAGAAAATCTACCTAAATCCATCCAACAAGATTTAAATGTCTGAAAAAACTGTAGTTGGCCCTATTCCTTCCTATGCCAGAACATGTGCCTCCTGCCCTGCCAGGAGGGGTAAAACCAAACCAGTCTTGTAAAGGGCAGTAACAACAGCTCTTTATCACGACAGTACTAAGACATGACATGTAAGTATTAATCCTCCACATCTCACGCAGAAGAAATTAAATCTATACACAGACAAAAGGGAATAGTACATAGGGACAAGGAGTCAAGTGAAAGTGGAACAGGAGGGAGGGAAGAACAGAATATGTAGTAGAAGATACAAACTGGTCAGGCAAGGAATGCAGGAACAGAAACAACAAGATTAGCACTGAAGGAGGGTACACATAAGATGATGGAAATAGCAAAGCAGGAGCTAAGGGAGAGGCAAAGACTTGTAGAACATAGAGATCTGAATGTGACAACTGTGGTATTTGCTTACTGAGTGAAGTGCACTAAGAGAAGCAGGACTGGAACAAGGTAAAAGGAACAAGGGCCAAGGCCAAGATAACAAGAGCCCATCTTCCTGAGTTACTGCTTCCTAGTCCACATGAAAAAGCAACGTTACCAAGTACACCATTACTGAGGTATCAGTACCTGCCCATGAGGACAACTCACAAAGATGTGTTCTCTCTCCCTGGTCCTGTTCCACAGAGGGTAACAACCAGCTACCATCACCAGTCTCCTTCTAGCTCAAATGTCAATGGTCCTTGTCATACAAGGGCTTCAGACCCACTTACTGAACTAGAAGATGATCATCAACAGGAAAGCACATCTTGGGGCATTCTGTCTGTTTTCTCAGATTGCTATCTTCAAAAAACCAAACCAAATCAAAACACAAAAAGGAAAAATATATCCAGAAAAACTGTAGAAGAATATCAGGATTACAACTTGAAGCCATAAACTTGTCCCGAGGCTGGTTGTTAAATATTTTCTGAAAATCCCCCTAAGTTCAGTAACTACAGACTGACACGTGAATAAAGGGCTGTCTTTCCATGTTATTAAAGCAATAAGTTTCATAAAAATCAATAATCACAGTGTTGAGCAATAACATGGCTTTGCATCTCAAAGAGGATAATATCCTTTAACACTAGAGGAACACTAGTCCAGTACCTACCCTGTAAAAAATGTAGTATCTTTCTATTGCAAAATCTCAGAGAACCAGGGATTTTCACAGAAATTTTTACTGCATTTACATTATGTATATTTGACAAACTAAGTACACACAGAGTATGCACAAAGAGGGTTTTAAAAGCATGAAAACATATATCTGTAAGCATAAACCAACAAAGACTTACTGTTTATAGAAGCCAGAAAAGTTGAAGATGGAAATATTGAGTTAATCCAAACAACACCCACTGATAAAACCCAAGGTCTGTGATGAAATCAAGTCTAACAAACAAAAGAAGCGTAGAGCAGAGAGAAGAAAGGCCTATTGCAAGTATGTCAGAAAAATGCTGACCTCTGTTAAAAGCCATTACTTAAAACAAGATCTACAATAGATGTCTGAAAATTATCAAACTTCCCATTATAATTGAAAACTATCAGCACATGGAAGCCCAGAATTCACTGCAATATCATTTAGCATTACTGCCCTGATCCGAACTAGACCCACCAAACGACCCAAATTACACCACCATAATATCCAGCTTTTATTAAGCTTTGAAAAACATCTGGAATACAAAACTTACGGTCCTGCTGTCATCCATTCACTATATACATTTTAATCCTCATCCTTTTTAATAATTTTTTTTGCTTAAAAAAAAAAAGCTGGCTCACCCAGTCAAGACAATCTTTTGCAACAGCTGAGCCCGTGACCAGAACAACAGCTAACAGCAATGCCTGAAACAGCATAATGCTGTTACGACTTATCAACAGACTGATAAGATAATGCTCTGTGCCTGCCTTTCTCTAGAAGAAAGATTTCAAGTCAAAGTCTGAACCAAAACCAGAAGCTGCATTCTCCCTACTCTGCTCCACAGGAGCTCTGAACAAGAGCAGCTTCAAGTCAGGCTCACTTTAGGGGAGAAAAGGAAAAAAGCAATTCCCAGTTCCCAAACCATGTAAATTAGTGCTCAGATGGAACTTCATGTGTTTTAATTTGTGCCCCTTGCCTCTTGTCCTGTCAGTGGGTATTACTGCAGAGTCTGGCTCCCTCATCTTCATTCTTTCTCCTTAGGTATTTGTATGCATTGATGAGATCTCCCTGAGCCTTGTCTTCTCCAGGTTGAACTCTCAGCCTCTCCTACTATCAAAGAGAATCCATCATCCGTGCTTAATCATCCCTCTGGCACTCCTGGACTTACTTCAGTAAGTTTGTCTCTTGTACTGGGGAGCCCAGGACGTGGCCTCACCAGTGCTGAGTGAATTAGGACACCTCCTCCACCGCTGGGAATGCTTCCCCTGATGGACCCCAGGCCACTGGCTGCCACTGGGGCACACTGCTGGCTCTTGGCCAGCTTGTTGTCCACCAGGACCCCAAAGTCCCTCAGCAAAGCTGCTTTCCAGCCAGGTGGCCCTCAGCATGGACTGATGCATAGGGCTATTCCTTCCCAGGTGCAGGACTGAGCGTTTCACCTCACTGAACTTCATGAGATGGCCACCAGCCCACCTCAGCCTGCTAAACACCAGGCACGGCAGGTTTTGGTTTATATTAGCACATTAAGGCAAAGAAGTAAAAATTACTGGTTTACCATAACTGTGTTAGCATGTGCAGAAACAGCATAGCATTCAACCTTCAGTAAGAATTTACCTCACTCTTTGGCACACTTTTTCCCCTGGAAAAAAGAAAAATCAGTGTTTCCACTTTCCATCCCTCAGAGGATTTGATATGCAGTTGCAAAAATAACAGGCTCTGGTATCAAATTAGTCATGTTCCAGCTTATACAGTAAGCTTTATGAGTAAGTCTTCTCACTACAGAAGAGAACAAGTTAAATCTTTCTAACCAACTATTAACATGCTGTTCCACAAAACTTTCTATTTCACCTATTAAACTCACTTCTCACTGTCCACTAGATCCTTTTATATGGTATCAGTGTACTGTTTTCCTGGAATAGCTTTTAAAAACATATAATAATATATGGTAACTGCTGTTTCATTCTTTTAGTTTAAGACAGCTCTGAAATAACATGGGTACTCTAAACTTTTCTTTTTTTTCCTTTTGATGAAGCATACTGTCAGAGAGGGACAGTCCTAAAAATACCTGTTTCAGGTACTTACCCAGGCCATAGTCTTATAGGAATATCATTCATCACCATTGAGTAAACAACCTGCTCTTCAAAAAAACATGTAGTCAGGTCCTTGGCTAAAAATAAATAAAATCATTATCTGATCACAGAGAAACAGTTCTATAGACATGACTTCTTTCAAAAGGAACAAATCTCCATTTGTTACCTTGACTGCACACTTTAGAGTTTGCTCTGCTACACAGGCCTCTCCTCTGCAAGAGGCAGCACAATTCAGATCAACATTGCTGAAACCTTGAGAAAGTCCTAAACTAGCAGGTAGTGCCATTACTTAAGAATGACATATGATTCTCTATGGTTAAAGAAAACTGCTGAGCACTGCAATTCAAAAACCTCTGCTGAAGTTGGACAGAGCAACAGGGTCTCCCTGTTAGAAAACAGCCACATTTATGTGCTTTCTTCAAAATGCTTTAGTTTTTTACACAGGCCACCAAAAAATTCAAGCCTTGCTAGATTTCAACACAGTCAGTGCATTGCAAGTCTGCAACGTACTGCAAAAGTCAGTGCAAAATAAATGACAGGAAGATGTGTGATTTTTCTAGATTCAAAATTGTAAGGTACAAGAAATAATTTTGAATGCCTTGCTGCTGTGTATCCCAAAATCAAAACAGCCTATTGCAAAGTATCTTAAGAAACCAGAAGACCCTCCACCAGTCACTTGGCCAGTCAAGTACTTTGCTACATTTCCCACCTCCTTTCCACAAATCATTCCTGTAGCAGTATCTATACTGAGAAAGAAGTCTGTGTTATTTCTAGATTTTGCAAACTGACAAATTACAACACATTTTCTAGTCTTTTGATTTTGTTCACTGATGGGAGAAGGGGGATCCTCTGTTTTATTTGTGTCCTTTCTGGCGGAGAAATAATAAAAAAAAGAACAGCTCTGAGAAGCTTGTGTCAGCTTCATTGTCAAGACAAAGGTCACTGCATTCCTATTCACGATGACCTACAACTGTACCCATTTAAAGACTTCATTATGTTATATTAGAGGGACCTCTTTCTCAGAGATTTTAATTTAGCTTCATTGTGAGAAGAACAAAACATGTAAGCATCAGAATATGGTGTTAAAAATTGTAAAAACTAATGATTTCAGCAGTCTCATTCCCTTTACCATCCACTCTTAAGATGGCATGTGCAAAGTACAATTTCCAGAACCACATAAAACAAAATATGAAACTACTTTTACTCTAAAGTGTCTCTCAACTCTAAAATAAATAAGCAAATTTAGTACCTCTGCACAAAAATTATTGCCATCTTTCAGAAAATCCAAGTTTCAAGAACACAAGATGAGTAATTAGTTTAACTGCCCAGAGTAATATTAAATGACTGGAAAGAAGTTTTAATTAAGAACACTCCGAAGCAAACTTTTAAATCACCTACACATTTCACACAGACTTAACTCTACACTAAGATTACCAAGTGTACATGTTTAGTTACAGGGTTTGATGGACCAAGTACATGAACATGATATAATTTGACCTACCTTTCACAAATTTCTTAAGCTAAACAGGTTGAATAGTTTTAGTGTCACATCTCCATTGATTACTGCTGAGTAACCCCCTGGGGTTATTCAACCCTCTGGCCAAACCCGAGAGTGCAGACTTTTGGCACAGATCTCTGCATTTCAGCTTCTCAAAGTGAATCAATACTTGGAAACGGCAGGCCTTCAAGAAATCCTGGGTGCTGTAAGAAATGGAGCTTGCTGCACTGTCTCACACTTCCCAGTCACTGGCCACAGCCCAGCTGCCAAAGGCAGGCCATGTTCTCTCTGCCAGGACCCTGTGGTTGCCTTCTGGCCCGTGGGACAGGATGGGGCCAGGAGCTTCTCCAAGTAAATGTGTTACCACCATCCCGACCGAATTCCAGGCAGATAGCTAACACAATATAAATGCCCTCTTCAGCTGAAGAACCTAATCCTTATTAGTCTCATTTTCCAGTATTACTGAGCAGCCTCCAAGATAATATATTTTCATTCTAGAGATCATTTTGTTTAAGAGGTAAGAAGATCCATTGACATATTTTACCCATTAGAATTTACAACACCTCAGCAAAACATGCAAGATGTTTTATTACACATATATATATTTCCTCATTACTGGAAAGCAAATTAAAGTGATTCTAAACCTTGTCGCTCATCAAATTGCACATAGATTTCTTTGCAAATTCTACCCTAAACAGGTCTCAGCCTAGTGTTATTCCTGCTCATTTCAGAATGTAACAGAATCCCAAAACATTTCCCACTCCAGAGAAAAAATATTCAGAATCTCTGAGCAGAATGAACCATCCTTACCATCATTGATACAAATTTTGTCCATATGCCAGCCCCTGCACATACTATGTGGCAGTCGAGACTCCAACCTATCCACTGGGAACAGAATATGAGCACATAGAGAAGTACATACTGTAAGGAGAAATTCTGGGATGAAAAAACAACCAGCCTTTTGACCTTTTGAGATAAAAATCAAAATGAAATCTTTTGCCAACAGCACAAAGTAAAGGCTCCTTCAGAACAAGACACAGGAATATTCCGAATGGTAATAACCTAGTTTTAGATAAAGCATCAAAGGTGGCACATGAGCTGCTACAGAATATCTGACGCTTGTTGCAGATACTGCATAATGACCACTACATGCCTCATTAGCTCACAGAATGTTTTGATAATTCTAGCACTAAATAAAAGACTATTTAAAATACATTCCAGGTAAAACAGAGTATATTAAAATAATCCAATAAATATCTTAATTCTTTCTTCATTTTGAGTCTGGCTCTATAATATTTTATCAAATTTCAGGCCAGGTCATCAAGTACACAGACAGTTTTCTGGTGTAGTATCATACCATTACTTAGGACAAACTTGGGTGTAAGATTACCAAACCCATTATCCAATTAATAAAATCAAAATACTGAAAAGTATCAATATGAAAATAAAGCAATATGCTATACACAAAAAAATCACATTACTATAAAGATTATGAATCAAGCATTGTAAGTTAAAAAAATGCCGGAACTAAATCTTCTGTTTAATCCTCAATTCACGCTGTCCTGAATGTACATTACAACAGACTGGTGACGTGATGACAGAGAGCTTCTTCCAAGCAACACTGCCTTGCTGTTTGCACCCACATCAAAAGGGATGCCAACACTCGGAGAACGAGGCAGGACTCTGCAGGATGAGGCTGCTCACAAAATGTTTCAAACAACACGGATAACACCCATACACAACACACATTAGAAAACAAAAGACTGCTTCATGGACTAACATACCAAATGATTCTAACAGCATGATGCATTATCCTAGAGGGATCATCTCTGGAGATATAGGTACCAAATTTCCAAATCTCTGAACATAAAAGCATTTTCAAAAACTCTTAATTATCAAGTTTCAAAAACATATTCAACACAGGACTTTCATCAACCTCGTCTAAAGTCCTAGCTGGGGGAATATGATTCTGATTTGGTTTTGAAGAAGCATGGGATGAAAACACAGTGGAACAAGAAAGCTTTCTTTCTTAATCTAATTTTAGGAAATACATGAGCAATTTTTGCAGAAGTTTCCTAGAGAAAGACAGTGCATACAGCATGAGACAGACAGAGACTGGAAAATTACAGCTCAAGTGTTTAAAGATGGTAGCCAGCAGGGGCTCTAAACAGGATCTTTCATTTTAAAGTGACCGAATTCCCTTCAACCACTAGAGCTTTGAGCTAGTAACTTGCACACTCTCACATTTCTTACTGAGGTAAACAAACATTTCCACAGCCACAACAGCAACTTCACATGAACAAGACTGATTTCTAGTAGGTGGGAAAACAACCAGCAGAAGCATTATTCAGACAAATACACTATTATGAAGCATATAATACTGGAGGTGGGGGGAAGACCAAACAACTGAAACAACAAAAAACCACTAACAGAATACATCAAATTATTCCAGTATCTTCTCAAGGTCTCCATGAGGCATCAAGTAGCTTTTCTTCATCAGTAGTCCATAAACCTGAAATTGCAAATACCATTCACACCATTCAGTTTTCACTTTTTTTTCCATTCTCCTTTCATTTCAGTTTCTCACTCTAACATTTCACCCACAAGTCTGTGTTCAATTTAAGCAATTTGGGAACTACAACAGATTTTAGTCAGCCCTTCGAGATCATACGCAGGTGAGTCAGACGTGCACTTTCAGTGGCTTGGAACACAGAGATGCAATCACAATTCAAGGTTCCACAATGCACTTGTTCCAAGGCAATCAGACGTTATGTGAGCTACTGCAAGAGGAAGTGTAACAGTTGGTGCACAATTTTCCATCACTACGTGTATCAATTCTTCTTTACACTCCTGCTGGTGGTAGGAACCAGGTTATCATTCCCCTCCCTTAATTCCTTTAAGAACAAACTAAACCTTGAAAAAAAGTGGAAAAAAATTCAAGAGCCATTTTGCTTTCCCTTTTCCCCTCTCTCTCTGACACATCCCTAAATAAAGCTTGAGATCATGTGGGTTAACTACTACTTACTATATAGTTTTCTAATATGTAGCAGGTAAAGTCATAGCCTGATTTCTATGCAATTTTAACACAGCCTTGCCTTCATTATTTAGAGAAAATTTGAACTCCGTATTAAAGTAGAAAAAGGTTTAGTTCTGCTCTCTTGAGAAACATTTTTGAATGACTAAGCTGTGCAAAGAATCTACAAAATTCCACTCCATTTCCCCATCATACTTTTTAAATGATTCCTAGCAATGTTCTGAATATTAGACATTGAGCATATTCCATATTTACTTGGTAAAGTTTTTGTCCTTGTTTTTCAACATGCCAAGGATATTTCTCATCCATGTCACTGCCTTGATTCAAATTCACATGCAAAGCTGAAGAAAAATACATTAAGTAAATCCACAATTTCTCTTCAGATTACCTAGAATGCTTTTTAAGTATTTTGCTATAGTACTATTTTTACACGGCTTTCCCTTATAATGCAGGAGTTAACAGGAGGTTGAGGAGGAAACTGCAACCAAAAAAAACTCTCAAAGAGTAGATTGAGGACTTTCTACAATCTTTACCCTGAATGAAATTATTATATTGTGTGTCATTCTGAACTTCCAGCAATTATAAAAAGTCTCTGAAGTTAACAATATGCAATATAGTATTTTCAACCAAAACTACAGATTTGAAAAGATGAGGCTATATAAACACTTTAACTTAAGGAAATTTATTAAGTTTTGCTAAGCTAAAGATATGAGATAAAGCCCTGGTTTCTAATATACAACATTCAGATTATTTGACTCAAGAGGAAAATGGAGAAAACAAACTGAAAATATGCCAGTAAATTATATTATTCCTCCTCAAAATCTCCCTACGTTTCTTTAATATGTTCTCAAAAGTATGACTGGATAATAGAATTGATACCTTTATGATTTTGTGAATAATGGGTTTTATTAAGTTAAAGCAAACAGCCAGAACAATACATATGCAACTTCTACTACACACATTATAAAGACCGTAAATTATAACCTCTGTAAAACAAAAGGAAAGGTACTAAAAAAGCCAACACAGTGGTTACGGACTGTTCCATCCCTGATAACAGGCTGGGTTCTGTGTTTAGAGAAGAGCTGTTGTTTGCTTATTTAAACTGAAATAGCATGAAATACAGAATCAAGTATAAATAAAAAGTTAATGGAGTTACACAGATTCTATGAGAACTCTAGATTAGTGAGGGGGGAAAAAAAAAAGTTTACTAGTAAAAGAGATCACGAGTGGGCTCAAGTTTCAATTCCTAGTGGTGAGGGACAACAGGAGAAATTACCCAGGATTTTTGTAACAATTCCTTTAATAATACACCACTTTCATAACAGAAGTGTTTTACACTTGCACAATGTTAATAACTTTATTATACATGGAAGCCTGTAATAGGCTGATTACACAATAAGACTGCAAACAACCACTGGTACCTTCCTGACAACAGAAAAGTACGTTAAGACTGAAACATCACCAAGAGTACATAAAAAACCATCATCATAAACATCACCAAAATTACATTAAAAAACTAATCAAAAAATACATTTGTAAAAAGTGGTTTAGAGCAGTGCCACTGCGTTTCAGCAGCTTTGAATGGCCGCCAGTATTTCTAGCAGGTTTCCATGGCTCCACAGGCATTAATCAGGATTCACATATAATAAATAATGTACCACAAAATATACATAAAGTAAGGCAATAATTCCAAAGAAAAGTTCTGTTGATATTAACAAGCCACTCAAGTTCTACTTTTGTAGTTGGTGCCATCACCAGAAGCCTTTGATGGAATTGCAGCCTTAGGCCCTAAAGCCTGCCACGATGAACTGCTGCAAGCCCCTCTATCCCTAAAGAGCTCCAGTGACACGACCGGGACACTGCTGGGCACAGCGGTCTGTGTTAGCTGATCCTGATGCAGGACAGGGGCCTTACTATGTACAATTGGGAGTATATTATTTCTTATCATACATGGAAACCTCGACATAGTTCTAAAACATGTGGGTGTTCATTGTTCATCATCTGATGTCCTAAGACATCAGAAAGTACATCATAAGATATGCACTTTCTGGAATGTAAATCTTTTTAAATGCTAGCTATTAAGTTGGGGTGAGAGAGTGAGTAGGGGAAAAGGGAAGGGGTGAGGGAGGGAGGGACATGACCAAGATCAAGTCAAGAGGGACCAGGAACACAGTAAAACAGAGGAAACCCTTTACACTAAAAGAACGTGAAAAATGGGAAGAGCAAGAGATGGACTTTTTTGAACCAAGGGTAATAAATAATGTATCCCAAAAACCCATCTGGATTATGACTGTAGTTTCAAGTTGGGGTTCTAATGACATGAACCAGCTGCACACATTTTGTTCTCACAGTTTGTGTCAACAGAATCTCTTTACGGAATTACAGTCTTACACAGAAGTTCTGGGGACATTACTGTTTAGATTAAAGCTACCATGCTGGGCTCATCATACAGACCCAAGAATATTTGCTCCACCTGCCTGGAATGAGCATCACCTGGAAGAACATGAGTACTTTAAAAACAACAAGATTTAGGTAGCAATATTCTTTCAGATCAGCCAAGGTAAGAAAACAGCAATTTGAAATGTCATAGATCCCTTCCTCAAAAAGCTGAGATATATTTGTCATCGTCTGTAAATTGGAAGTTCCAATACACTAGTGGTGCATAGAATTCCCATGCTTCATTACACTTTCCTGAGAGTAAAACAATTAGAATAAACCTTAGTCCTAGGAACAAAGTTAATTTTTTGCATTTTAAACTCTTGGGCTATTCCCTGACAATCTACATAATGTAAATTTGATTGCTAAACATTGTCACTTGAACAAAAACACTATTTTAAAACTATTGATTTTTGATTAAAAACCATAATAAACAGAGCTAAAAAATCACACTAATAAAATAAACTAAATATGAAAAGTTGCATTGAAAGGGCATGTTACATTATTCTTAATAGGACCGTGTAGAAACATTCCAATGGCAGTATTGTCAAAGTAAAACAAATTACATTAAGAAGACCCCACAGCCCAGTCACAGTCAGGACCTTACCTGTAACTCTGGCTGGTTGGGGTTTTTACTCGTGTACTACATGGCTCACTTACATCAGACATCATATTTGTATACCCTGAGAAATCTGACACTGAAGTCCTTACTCTATGGTCCACTTCTCCATTAGAGTTAGTGATAAAAGTCATTGGCACCCTGCTGCCCGACTTGAACTGAGAACCAAACGCTTGTGCAAAGTTCTCGATCTGGTAGGTTGCTCTAGGCTCTATGTCCTTCTGAGGATCTATCTGGCTGGTTAACTCCTGAGATGGGATCTGAAAGCTCGTTGAGGATTCTAAGTTTTTCTGTTCCTTCTGGCCAGTCAGTTTCTGAGATGTTGACTGGTAGTTAGATGAAGTCTCTAAGTTTTTCTGCGGATCAATGAGATCATCCAGCTCTTGAGAAGGAGTCAACTGTTGATGCGAAGCCTCCAAAGCAGACAAATAAAAGCCTGGCTGAGATCCAAGCAACATCCCAAATGGAGGTTTTGGCAACGCAGTTGGCAATACTGAGGTAACGGATTGGCTGAAGCCACACTCAAGTGGAGATGTAGTGTATATCTGTTTGTCTGGAAACAGAGTGTGGTTATGGAGACTTGAAGACAAGCTAACAAACTGGAAACTGGGTCCAAAAGCAAAACCAGTGCTATTGGTTGTTCTTTCAAAGGCTTGTTGGAGGTATTTTGAGTATTCTTGCAACATGCTTGCCTTATCATTTGAAACTGTTTGAGAGTTAGGGCTCAAGTTTTCTTCCTGAACCATCTCTGAATGTTCTCCTGAGGTGTGCAAGTCCACACGCTGTTCAGTTATACTGAAAGGATCTTCTTTCTGGCCTTCTGATTTGTGAGAGTACTGGTCCAAAAGGCTCTGTAAGACTTCATCAGGAATACCAGACTTGTCATGGCAAGACTTTATTTCACTATTTAAAGATGCTGAATCAATAAGAGATAAAGAAGCTTCATTATCCATAACGCTAACACCTGGAGACTGGATGACGGACTGCTGGGAAGTCATGTGTCCGACATTAAGTGAAAAGGCACTGTTACTGCTTGCAGTTTGTAAGTATCTTCTTTTCTTTGAAAACTGCATGGCATCATCATAATTGCTACTTATTTGACCCGGTTTACCACCTGTACTTTGGAGAAGGCCAATAGTTTCTACACCGGTATTGGCTACTAGGCCTAGAGAGCCACTCTGTTTCCCAGACAGTGGTTTTTGCCCCAAAATATCTGGCAGTGGTGATACAAAATTAAGGTAATTTTTGTCTGCCTGTTTTCTGCTTGCTTTTTTCAAGACCAATTTTGGCACCTTTTTCTGAAGTTCTTCTACACCTGTGCCAACTAGACCACCACTGGAAGACACAATAGGAATATCAACTGCATAACTTGGCATGGCCACATTACTTGTAACTTGAGATTCAGCTATTTTGCTGCTACACTTGTTTCCTTTGTTTTCAGTGGATGTATTTTTTGTTTTACTTTTTCTCCTTGAGGAACTTGTATTTCCCTGAGACAAAGCAGCCAAGCTTCCCATGCTGTTTGATGATCCAGGCTCCATTCCAGCCCCTGCTTTACCTATGGCTTCACCACATGTTCTTCTGTGCTTCAACAGTCTATCAGTCCTTGAAAAATACTGCTGACAAGTGTCACATTTGTATGGCTTTTCTCCACTATGTGTTCTCTTGTGTCTCTCCATGTGGTACTTCTGGATGAACTTCATACTACACTGGTCACACCCAAAAGGCTTCTCCCTGCTATGGATCTTCTCGTGTCTCTGCAGTAAGTACTTCTGGATGAAGCCCATGCTGCACTGGCTGCACTGGAAAGGCCTCTCCCCGGTGTGGATGAGCACGTGCCTACGTAAGTGATAGGAGCTCCTGAAGGCAGCACTGCAGTGTTCGCAGACGTGAGGTTTCTGGCTGGGGGACGCGACGGCACCTTCCCCATCTCCCACCAGGGGGGGTTTGGATGAAGCGCTTGGCTTCCGCTTGGCTTTGATTCCCTGAGTTTCTGGCTTTGGCCTCTTTGCCTTCTTGACCTGGGCGTCGTGCTTTGGCTCACCCGCGCTGCCTGGAGCGCCCTCGCCTCTGCCAGTCAGCAGCAGGTCTCGGTGGGGATGCTGGTGCAGGTGGTGAAGAAGGCTGAGGTCCTGGATCACGCTCGGGCCGGTTCCTTCGCCGCTGCCCAGGCCGGGGGGTCTCTCCTCCGCCGCTCCCCCGAAAAGCCCCCCGTAGTGGTGATGGTGCTGCGGCTGCTGCTGCTCCTCCTCCTCCTGCTCGCTGGGCTTCTCTTGCTTGATGCTCACCAGGGACTGCAGAAAGCCCCAAGGGCTCCTCTGCGAGGAGGGAGCGGAGGGGAAAGCCCCCGTCGGCTCCTTCTTGAAAGTCACGTCCTGCGGGGGCGGAGGCGCCGGGGGCTCGCCCGCCGCCGTGGAGGAAGCGGCGGCGGCGGCCGGAGGTAACACGCACTGCGGGGGGTGCTGGGCCGCCGCGGGGGGCGCGGCCGCCCGGGCGAAGCTGGTGACCGGGGGCAGCCGGTGGTTGAACATCACCATGCCGGGGGGGAACGTGGGCTCCATGGCCGCCGCCCTCTTGCCGCCGCCGCCGCCGAGGAAGCCGCTGCCGAGTTTCATCCCCCGGGAAGGCGGGCCGGAGAGGAGGCGCGGCCCAGAGGGGCTGCGGGACCCGCCGCCCGCCCG